>OX352308.1:3487681-3672681 GCA_947086415.1 Pammene aurita | reverse complement strand
AAAAGTTAATTAAAATTAAAAAGGTCTTCATTTTATCTCGAAACATCGAGATAAAATGAAACCTTTTTTACATAAAATGTCCTATACATACTTATGTATGTATCTACTAAAACACTGTCTTAAAATATAATTAGGTACATAGCCTATTTTTGGTTTTTTCCTACATTTTACGCCCATACAATTTTCTGTAATTATAACTTTTAAATAATTGGCCAATCAATTCTAAGGATTCCAATCAGTTCAATCCCACCTTTTTCTATGAACAACCCTTTATTACTTTTCCATTGAACTTTTAAACAACGCTAATATAACTTCCGTTAACAAATAAAAAACTCCGACTCCAGGGGTCGGAACAAATTAATTGATTTTGTCGTACGAGCGCCCGCAAAAGATTTAGAGTCGCCAACGCATGAGTTTAGGAGTGGTCGATTTATTTGCTGCCCCTTTTGTCGTATCAGACACAAAAGGGCTTTAATACACTGGTTATACAGACTGAAAGGTTTTACATAAAGTGGGATTTAAGAAGCGCTGGTAACCTGACGTTAAGACGTCCGATTTTCAATCCGATCTCGGGTTCAAACCCCGACTCAGGTCAGTGAGTTTTTTGGAACTTATATATGGTTATTATTTGGACGTAGTTATGCAAAAACGTTCCAACCTACAACATTGCAGTTGTGGGTTGGAACGTTTTTGCATAACTACGTCCATTTATCGTATGGCTACATGTTGCTGGATATCTAAATATAGATAGGCATTTATTCTCTTAGGAATTAGTAGTGGGAAAGCAGATGATGAAGAAAATCCAGTGAGTGCTTCGAGGTCCAGATGGGACAGTAACTGCCTTTAATGTATGGTGAAGGACAACATCCTAAGGTCCTAATAATACGAATAAGGCCTAGTTTAGTTCTCCCTCTGGATTGGAAGGTCAGATGGCAGTCGCTTTCGTAAAAACTATAATACCTACGCCAAATCTAGGGAGGTTGCCAAACCCTTTGAGCAATGGCAAAATTATGACTGTTAAAATTTGGTTCGATGGTCTAGGCGGATCTACTCGAACTCCAAATCTTGGTCAATTCTCTCCAATTGGCCAGAGCTGGCGCGGGATCGAGGAAAGTGGCACACTCTCGTATCGGAGGCCAAAGTTCACTTTGGGTCGCTGAGCCAACGGAGTAGTAAGTAGTTGTTGTGTAATTTGGTTCATGATTGAAACTAATATCAAATATTAAATAAATATAAATATTATGGAACAATCTTACACAAATCAACCTAGTCCCACAGTAAGCTTAATAACGCGTGTGTTGTGGGTACTTGATAAATATAGATAAATACTTAAATACATAGAAAACATCCATAACTCAGGAACGTCCGTGATAAACACAACGCGGCGCAATTTTTTTGTTGTATATTTTTATAATATAGTTGTATACGATAGTCTTTTACGTAAGTATACATACATATATTCTTTCATTTCTATAAAGTACTAGGTACTTTATTTTAAAAGCTAATTCGAAACGCTATTTAATAAATAATTCTAAATATATTTTTCATCGGTAGCTATAATCACGGCAACTTATAAACTTTCTCGAACAAAAGACGAACGCTTTATCGGTTTACAACAGCTTTATTTTATTACATATAATGAACACTGAGAATATGTGACCATTACATAATGCTAAAGTATCAGAAAATCGTATTTTACGCAACAAAAATATTACATAATACCCTAATTTGAAGCTCAAAATAACGGTCACTCGAAATCCATTTAGATGACTATTACGCAACCATAATAGAACCTTAGGATGTAACCGTTGTTTTCGTTGTAAATTAAGGCTGTGTTAAGGCTGTGTAATAGTCACTTGGGGCGGGTTATTTGTTAATTAATTTAATTGAGTGAATTCAAAGTGGGTGATACTGTTTACCAAATGTGCCCGAGATTATGTAAATAGATGTTTTGTATGCTTATCGTCATGAACTTCTTGAGGAGTGCCTAATAATATTGTTGTTTAGCATTTTGTATATTTGGATAATTGTTTCCAAGTTTCATTCCATTCACACTTTTCGCGGTTGTGGCGCCATCTTGAGCAGGGGGTTCAACTTTTTTTCTTTTTTATGAATGGCTATGACTCCTTGCTTATATGAAACTAGCCTTTTCCCGCGGCTTCGCCCGCGTACAATAAGTACTCAAAAAGGATACGATACCCATGTTGATTTTCAGACTTTGTGACCACATTTGCCCCTTTTAGGGGTTGAATTTTCAAAAAACCTGAAACACGTGTTTACTCATTTACCGTTAGGAATACTCCTGTGAAGTTTCGAATTAAATAGTCTAACAAATCTTGATTCACCATACAAACTTTGGACCCCCATTTTACCCCCTTAGGGGGTGAATTTTGAAAAATCCTTCCTTAATGCACCCCTAGACCTTATAAGGAACCTATGTGCTAAATTTGGAATCTCTAGAACCAGCGGTTTGGGCTGTGCGTTGATATGTCAGTCAGTCAAGTTGTCAGTCAGTCAGTCAGTCAGTCGCCCAATATAGATATTCTGAGGGACGGTAACTTTTTTTAATTTAACATAAACTGAGCATTTGTTTGGAAAAAAATAGCAAAATGTTACATAAACTTGTGGACAATTTCCTTATATTACCATTGACATGGGAATCCTGGATTTTTTCAGGAATATTCCCGTGAAAGCACATCACTAGGCGTAATCCACAGGGAGTTGTAGGGAGCACGCGTGCTTTAATAATGAAATTAGCGCACCGGCACTGCTATAATATATTGTACTCGTTTATTGGGGCTAGTTAGCTTATACTAGAGGCGCATTCAGACATAATTATATGATGTCAATTTGATATTAATATCTGAGAGGGACTAAGACATGTAGATTTACAAGCGAGGCGCACTTGAAAATAAAACATGGTCGAATTAAGGTTTTTTTATAAATAAACGAGCTGTACAATGCAGGAGTTGTGTTCTTCTAAAACAAGTGCGAAGATCGTTTTGATCGCTCAGTACCTTTTGATATAGACTGTGACAATTGGATGCTGATAAGCAATAATGTGTCAACCCTATGTGGGTTGACACCACCATTTTGAGAAAATGGCGCCTGAAAGTTTCTTGACATTATAAAATAATGTTTCACGTTTTCAAATCAAGTTATGAAACTTAACGCATTATTGCAAAATACGGATCACGTGATATGGGATTTGTGTTAACTTTATTTATTGTTTTTTTAATAATTACATACCTCAAATCAACTCGGTTATTTTTTCAAAAGGTAGATTAGTAAACAGGCTACAGAATGACATTTAAATCTCATTTTTTGTGTTTTTGTGGGTTGACACATTATTGCATATCGGCATCCAATTATTTGTTTTCAACGATTGGCTACGAAGTGCTACGCCGTAGGCCGTAGCAGTCTCGTATGTGATTATACTGATTATGACTCGGGGTCCACTTTGAAGGGATTTGGGCAGTAGATATACAGTGAGATACCTATATGTTTATTTAATAAAGGTGTGTGTGTGTGTGTGTGTGTGTGTGTGAAGTGTGAAGTGTATGTTTTCGAACCCGGACGGGATTTAGTGTGAAACATATTTAATGTTTAATCTAGTTGTATATTAAAGTCATAGTCATAGTCATAATATATCATTCATTGCAATCGTAACCGTACTATTCATTCGAAAATAATACTCTTGACCAAACCCTGTGGGCTTACTCTGCTATATTCAACATGTACAATAAGATTATTTAGATTATCAATTGTCACAAAAAGGCAAGTCGGTGAGATTATAACAAACATTACCTACCGCAAAGGTAATTCTCGTCAATCGAGTTAAAAAACTCGAAGTCTTGTTTTTTTAAGACTTGGCTCTTATGACTCGAGTAGGTGCCAATTCGGCAAAGTTTTTAGATCCCTGCCGGGCATTATATTAACTTTTCTTAAAGTTTAAGTGCTTTTGCCTTACGGCTTAAAAAAACGTTATGTGCCCCTCTTTGGAAACTTTAACATCGGTGTAGCTTAGCCCAATGTACTAAAAGAATTTATACTTTAATCAACTTAAAATGAAATATAAGAATAGGTACCATTTAACAAAACATATAAAAAATAAGGTGAAAACCTATTCAATTTTGTTAATTCTAAAAGTTAATTATAATTAAAAAGGTCTTCATTTTATCTCGAAACATCGAGATAAAATGAAACCTTTTTTACATAAAATGTCCTATACATACTTATGTATGTATCTACTAAAACACTGTCTTAAAATATAATTAGGTACATAGCCTATTTTTGGTTTTTTCCTACATTTTACGCCCATACAATTTTCTGTAATTATAACTTTTAAATAATTGGCCAATCAATTCTAAGGATTCCAATCAGTTCAATCCCACCTTTTTCTATGAACAACCCTTTATTACTTTTCCATTGAACTTTTAAACAACGCTAATATAACTTCCGTTAACAAATAAAAAACTCCGACTCCAGGGGTCGGAACAAATTAATTGATTTTGTCGTACGAGCGCCCGCAAAAGATTTAGAGTCGCCAACGCATGAGTTTAGGAGTGGTCGATTTATTTGCTGCCCCTTTTGTCGTATCAGACACAAAAGGGCTTTAATACACTGGTTATACAGACTGAAAGGTTTTACATAAAGTGGGATTTAAGAAGCGCTGGTAATCTGACGTTAAGACGTCCGATTTTCAATCCGATCTCGGGTTCAAACCCCGACTCAGGTCAGTGAGTTTTTTGGAACTTATATATGGTTATTATTTGGACGTAGTTATGCAAAAACGTTCCAACCTACAACATTGCAGTTGTGGGTTGGAACGTTTTTGCATAACTACGTCCATTTATCGTATGGCTACATGTTGCTGGATATCTAAATATAGATAGGCATTTATTCTCTTAGGAATTAGTAGTGGGAAAGCAGATGATGAAGAAAATCCAGTGAGTGCTTCGAGGTCCAGATGGGACAGTAACTGCCTTTAATGTATGGTGAAGGACAACATCCTAAGGTCCTAATAATACGAATAAGGCCTAGTTTAGTTCTCCCTCTGGATTGGAAGGTCAGATGGCAGTCGCTTTCGTAAAAACTATAATACCTACGCCAAATCTAGGGAGGTTGCCAAACCCTTTGAGCAATGGCAAAATTATGACTGTTAAAATTTGGTTCGATGGTCTAGGCGGATCTACTCGAACTCCAAATCTTGGTCAATTCTCTCCAATTGGCCAGAGCTGGCGCGGGATCGAGGAAAGTGGCACACTCTCGTATCGGAGGCCAAAGTTCACTTTGGGTCGCTGAGCCAACGAAGTAGTAAGTAGTTGTTGTAAAATTTGGTTCATGATTGAAACTAATATCAAATATTAAATAAATATAAATATTATGGAACAATCTTACACAAATCAACCTAGTCCCACAGTAAGCTTAATAACGCTTGTGTTGTGGGTACTTGATAAATATAGATAAATACTTAAATACATAGAAAACATCCATAACTCAGGAACGTCCGTGATAAACACAACGCGGCGCAATTTTTTTGTTGTATATTTTTATAATATAGTTGTATACGATAGTCTTTTACGTAAGTATACATACATATATTCTTTCATTTCTATAAAGTACTAGGTACTTTATTTTAAAAGCTAATTCGAAACGCTATTTAATAAATAATTCTAAATATATTTTTCATCGGTAGCTATAATCACGGCAACTTATAAACTTTCTCGAACAAAAGACGAACGCTTTATCGGTTTACAACAGCTTTATTTTATTACATATAATGAACACTGAGAATATGTGACCATTACATAATGCTAAAGTATCAGAAAATCGTATTTTACGCAACAAAAATATTACATAACCCTAATTTGAAGCTCAAAATAACGGTCACTCGAAATCCATTTAGATGACTATTACGCAACCATAATAGAACCTTAGGATGTAACCGTTGTTTTCGTTGTAAATTAAGGCTGTGTTAAGGCTGTGTAATAGTCACTTGGGGCGGGTTATTTGTTAATTAATTTAATTGAGTGAATTCAAAGTGGGTGATACTGTTTACCAAATGTGCCCGAGATTATGTAAATAGATGTTTTGTATGCTTATCGTCATGAACTTCTTGAGGAGTACCTAATAATATTGTTGTTTAGCATTTTGTATATTTGGATAATTGTTTCCAAGTTTCATTCCATTCACACTATTCGCGGTTGTGGCGCCATCTTGAGCAGGGGGTTCAACTTTCTTTCTTTTTTATGAATGGCTAGGACTCCTTGCTTATATGAAACTAGCCTTTTCCCGCGGCTTCGCCCGCGTACAATAAGTACTCAAAAAGGATACGATACCCATGTTGATTTTCAGACTTTGTGACCACATTTGCCCCTTTTAGGGGTTGAATTTTCAAAAAACCTGAAACACGTGTTTACTCATTTACCGTTAGGAATACTCCTGTGAAGTTTCGAATTAAATAGTCTAACAAATCTTGATTCACCATACAAACTTTGGACCCCCATTTTACCCCCTTAGGGGGTGAATTTTGAAAAATCCTTCCTTAATGCACCCCTAGACCTTATAAGGAACCTATGTGCTAAATTTGGAATCTCTAGAACCAGCGGTTTGGGCTGTGCGTTGATATGTCAGTCAGTCAAGTTGTCAGTCAGTCAGTCAGTCAGTCAGTCAGTCGCCCAATATAGATATTCTGAGGGACGGTAACTTTTTTTAATTTAACATAAACTGAGCATTTGTTTGGAAAAAAATAGCAAAATGTTACATAAACTTGTGGACAATTTCCTTATATTACCATTGACATGGGAATCCTGGATTTTTTCAGGAATATTCCCGTGAAAGCACATCACTAGGCGTAATCCACAGGGAGTTGTAGGGAGCACGCGTGCTTTAATAATGAAATTAGCGCACCGGCACTGCTATAATATATTGTACTCGTTTATTGGGGCTAGTTAGCTTATACTAGAGGCGCATTCAGACATAATTATATGATGTCAATTTGATATTAATATCTGAGAGGGACTAAGACATGTAGATTTACAAGCGAGGCGCACTTGAAAATAAAACATGGTCGAATTAAGGTTTTTTTATAAATAAACGAGCTGTACAATGCAGGAGTTGTGTTCTTCTAAAACAAGTGCGAAGATCGTTTTGATCGCTCAGTACCTTTTGATATAGACTGTGACAATTGGATGCTGATAAGCAATAATGTGTCAACCCTATGTGGGTTGACACCACCATTTTGAGAAAATGGCGCCTGAAAGTTTCTTGACATTATAAAATAATGTTTCACGTTTTTAAATCAAGTTATGAAACTTAACGCATTATTGCAAAATACGGATCACGTGATATGGGATTTGTGTTAACTTTATTTATTGTTTTTTTAATAATTACATACCTCAAATCAACTCGGTTATTTTTTCAAAAGGTAGATTAGTAAACAGGCTACAGAATGACATTTAAATCTCATTTTTTGTGTTTTTGTGGGTTGACACATTATTGCATATCGGCATCCAATTATTTGTTTTCAACGATTGGCTACGAAGTGCTACGCCGTAGGCCGTAGCAGTCTCGTATGTGATTATACTGATTATGACTCGGGGTCCACTTTGAAGGGATTTGGGCAGTAGATATACAGTGAGATACCTATATGTTTATTTAATAAAGGTGTGTGTGTGTGTGTGTGTGTGTGTGTGTGTGTGTGTGTGTGTGTGTGTGTGTGTGTGTGAAGTGTGAAGTGTATGTTTTCGAACCCGGACGGGATTTAGTGTGAAACATATTTAATGTTTAATCTAGTTGTATATTAAAGTCATAGTCATAGTCATAATATATCATTCATTGCAATCGTAACCGTACTATTCATTCGAAAATAATACTCTTGACCAAACCCTGTGGGCTTACTCTGCTATATTCAACATGTACAATAAGATTATTTAGATTATCAATTGTCACAAAAAGGCAAGTCGGTGAGATTATAACAAACATTACCTACCGCAAAGGTAATTCTCGTCAATCGAGTTAAAAAACTCGAAGTCTTGTTTTTTTAAGACTTGGCTCTTATGACTCGAGTAGGTGCCAATTCGGCAAAGTTTTTAGATCCCTGCCGGGCATTATATTAACTTTTCTTAAAGTTTAAGTGCTTTTGCCTTACGGCTTAAAAAAACGTTATGTGCCCCTCTTTGGAAACTTTAACATCGGTGTAGCTTAGCCCAATGTACTAAAAGAATTTATACTTTAATCAACTTAAAATGAAATATAAGAATAGGTACCATTTAACAAAACATATAAAAAATAAGGTGAAAACCTATTCAATTTTGTTAATTCTAAAAGTTAATTAAAATTAAAAAGGTCTTCATTTTATCTCGAAACATCGAGATAAAATGAAACCTTTTTTACATAAAATGTCCTATACATACTTATGTATGTATCTACTAAAACACTGTCTTAAAATATAATTAGGTACATAGCCTATTTTTGGTTTTTTCCTACATTTTACGCCCATACAATTTTCTGTAATTATAACTTTTAAATAATTGGCCAATCAATTCTAAGGATTCCAATCAGTTCAATCCCACCTTTTTCTATGAACAACCCTTTATTACTTTTCCATTGAACTTTTAAACAACGCTAATATAACTTCCGTTAACAAATAAAAAACTCCGACTCCAGGGGTCGGAACAAATTAATTGATTTTGTCGTACGAGCGCCCGCAAAAGATTTAGAGTTGGCGACTCTAAATCTTTGATCGGCGATCGAACGCATGAGTTTAGGAGTGGTCGATTTATTTGCTGCCCCTTTTGTCGTATCAGACACAAAAGGGCTTTAATACACTGGTTATACAGACTGAAAGGTTTTACATAAAGTGGGATTTAAGAAGCGCTGGTAATCTGACGTTAAGACGTCCGATTTTCAATCCGATCTCGGGTTCAAACCCCGACTCAGGTCAGTGAGTTTTTTGGAACTTATATATGGTTATTATTTGGACGTAGTTATGCAAAAACGTTCCAACCTACAACATTGCAGTTGTGGGTTGGAACGTTTTTGCATAACTACGTCCATTTATCGTATGGCTACATGTTGCTGGATATCTAAATATAGATAGGCATTTATTCTCTTAGGAATTAGTAGTGGGAAAGCAGATGATGAAGAAAATCCAGTGAGTGCTTCGAGGTCCAGATGGGACAGTAACTGCCTTTAATGTATGGTGAAGGACAACATCCTAAGGTCCTAATAATACGAATAAGGCCTAGTTTAGTTCTCCCTCTGGATTGGAAGGTCAGATGGCAGTCGCTTTCGTAAAAACTATAATACCTACGCCAAATCTAGGGAGGTTGCCAAACCCTTTGAGCAATGGCAAAATGATGACTGTTAAAATTTGGTTCGATGGTCTAGGCGGATCTACTCGAACTCCAAATCTTGGTCAATTCTCTCCAATTGGCCAGAGCTGGCGCGGGATCGAGGAAGGTGTGGCACACTCTCGTATCGGAGGCCAAAGTTCACTTTGGGTCGCTGAGCCAACGGAGTAGTAAGTAGTTGTTGTAAAATTTGGTTCATGATTGAAACTAATATTAAATATTAAATAAATATAAATATTATGGAACAATCTTACACAAATCAACCTAGTCCCACAGTAAGCTTAATAACGCTTGTGTTGTGGGTACTTGATAAATATAGATAAATACTTAAATACATAGAAAACATCCATAACTCAGGAACGTCCGTGATAAACACGCAAATAAATGCCCTGACCAGGATTCGAACTCGGCTCGGGACCTCCTGCTTCATAGGCAGCGTCACTATCACTACCGACTGGGCTAGGAGGCCGTTGAAAAATATTGAACCTATCATTTTCAAACTTGCCTTACCTTGTTTGAGTTCCTCACCCTGTATTGTGTACTTTAGACCTTTTCTAACGTAGCAGTGGTCGTGAGAAATGGCGCGTGTAACTCAGAGCTGATGTGGCCGAAAAAACCCGGTTAGGCTGCGCAGTGTAAATTAGAGTCGGTTAAGACTCGTATAGGGGTTGTGTAAGATTGGTTTATTACCATGACGGTGGCAAACAATCTTACTGCCCGTTTGATGGTACAGCCAGCAGCTTAACCTAATATGGATGTCTGCAACTCCAGAGGTCAAACATGCGCGTTGCCGTCCGCGGAGGGAATTTAGCTGTTGTCAGCCCCTTAATTTTAAACATGAAAAAGTCCCCCGTTTTCATTGACGCGGCGTTTAGCATGGCCAGATGCTATCAGTTCTCAAAGTTAGCAACTCATTTGCAATGTTGAAATTGCATATGCATGAGACGAGGATACAATTTTCCGTCAGGTGGCTTCATTGGTCAGTTAGCAACTATGCTGTTGCTAACTTACCAATGCATGATTTCTCAATACGATAGCTCAGAGCAGTTTTGTTTACGTTATCCAGGTTCCGCCCGCCATTATGTCTCTCTTTTACGCCCGTAAGTTGAACCCTCATTTCAACTCTTGTAGAAGTAAACGGAATAAAAAGTATCCCATAATTATTACTTATCCCTTTCAAATTTATAATTTATCCGTGTGCGAAATCGTATACAACTCCATTCAGACATTTTCAAATTCAGAGATTGCATATACATGAGAAAATTTGTCAAGTTCCGCCGTGACCGGGTGGTCTAGTGGTCAGGACGTCAGCCGCGAAAGCTGATTGAAGACGCCAGTTCAAATCTGGCCTCGGACACCGGAGGGTTTGGTCACTTTTTCTGAAGTATATGACATCTATTTTCAGTTTATATATAGTAGTATAACTACTTAAAGCAAATCAAAAAAATATTGAACAAAATAATTTGATTTGCTTCAAGATTTAAAAAACATGCCATTTAAAACACAACGTTCAAGTACCTAGTATTTATATTCTTTGGTTCGTTCAGTACACAAAAAATATAAAATAGAATAAAACACATTTTACAACAATTTTTTCGTAATTTTACAATGTAAATGCCATCAGCTCATTGGTTTAGGTTTAGGAGACTAATGCAATGTTTTAAATTAAAATTAGGCGTGAAGTTTAAGAGTCCGGTAACGATTTGAAAACGAAAATCGCTAATAATTAAATAACTGTTCTACTTATTCCTTAAACGACTCATTTTCCAACGTATTTATAAATTGAATATACTAGTTTAATATCATTTTAATCCATAAAATCGTACTCTTTTCACCTCTCTAAGCAAAAAATTATAAATAAATTTAACACAATATCAAAAAAGTGTTCCACTTATGCCGTTTAAGAAGAAACTATCTTTCAATATATGTATATCAACTAATAGTAGTCTTATTAGTTACTGTCAAATAGTATCGAAAAGTTTACCGGACTTTACCGGACTCTTAATACTTGTCAGAAACCATGTTCGACAATATTTATAAATCGAAATTGGCTCACGACCTATAAATTATAGCCCATTTATCCCATTTGCAAAGCTTTTTCCATACAAATGAATATGAATGTTAAAGTTGCTCACGGAAATGAGACGCGCATAATCCCGACGAATGAATGAACGAATGATTTACCGAACGGCATTAATGGAATATTCGATATGACACGAGTGCACAGTGAAATTAGTGGGTGAAGCTCTCTATTCGCCATATATCATTAGTAGATTATCGCGATAATTATCAAGATTTTTATGTCTGATAAGTTATCAGTGATAATTATCGATTTGATAATAACCCAAAATGTATAAAGGCGGAAGGCACAAAAAAAAGATCGCGCGTGAATTTCGACATTAGTAGTTGAACTATAGTAGAAGAAAGATCCATACCGGGGATAATTATCGTGATAATTATCACGATAATTCTCGCGATAAATATCAGAGATCATTATTATCTTGATCATTTCGAACCCTGATCCCTAGGCAGCTATGACAGCAAGCCAATTATTTTAGTTTAACTGCGCATGTCGTTTAAAATTTTATTAAAAACTTTTTTGAATAACAGGAATTGGTATTGGGACAAATTTAAAGCCGAGGAAGGGGGTGAGGGGATAACTGTTAGGGAAATATCGGGATCGTTTTTGACAGCTATGTTTGTACCTCTTGAGAACGCCATTCATGTTTTTTTTATACCACAACGGTGGCAAACAAGCATACGGCCCGCCTGATGGTAAGCGGTTACCGGAGTCTATTCACGCCTGCGACTCCAGAGGATTCACATGCGCGTTGCCTACCTTTTAAAAAATGCTTATTTAATATGGTCGTAGCATAATATAAATTACAACTGAAAACTTAATAACAACAAGTAGCAAAATGAGGGCAAAGTAACTCATAGTTGGCGCTGTAATCGTAATTAAATACATCTCATTATCTAATCTAATAAAATTCATATTAATTCTCTTAAATCCATACTCATTATCTAGTAAAATCAAATCTAATCCATGATATTGACAAAACAAATGTATACTTGTATTTAAAAACTTTTTATATATTTTTAATAATTTTTACCTGACTACTGTTTGAGAACAAAGTCAACAAACACGTAGTGTCGTAAACTTTAACAATTTTGTTTAAAGATTAAAATGTTGACACCGCATTATTTAGGTACTTTAAATCTTTTATTTTTACCATAAAGTTATTATTAAGATGAAACCGCATTACGTATTCCGTAGCCAGATAAGAAATTGGCTTTTTACGACTTTTGGGTCGCCATATTTTATTTCCATCCTAAAATATTTAAACAAAGCCATCAAGCCAACAAATAAAACGGACGTAACGCGTATTTTACTGTTCATGATAAAATAGAAATCTTATGAATCTTGAGTAACGCCTCTTTTATACGATCCTATGAATTTCAAAAATGTACGTATGTTTAGTCCATTGATTAAAATCCTGACCAGAAATATATGATCATGCGCCATGTTGCGGAATTTCATTGGAACTAATTTCTTACACTGGCAATAATTTTAATGGTGGGTTGTCACTGTTGTCAGTGTCTTGTTGGCGGATTACTTGAATAATAGTAAAGTATTGATTATTAAATAATAAAGGTTAATAAATGCCCAAAACTATTTATAGTCAAGAGCAAAACATAGTATGTATGTAATAAATTGCTGGAAATACATCGCTCGGGAAATCGAACTATTTCGCTACGAAATATTTACAAATTAATATCAGAGCTGACAGGTAAACAAATCAAGATGACATTATACCATAGAGAATAATGTACTTTTTGACTATACAAAACTGTTGCTATATAAATGAAAATCATAGCGCCCTCTTGACAATGATCATATATTTCTGGTCAGGCTTTATTATGTATTCTACTACATCGGCTATACAGATATAGAATAAATTTTGTGCGCCATGTTTGGCGGTTGACAGCTGTCAGTTGCTTGGCATCATATCAGTGGTTCAAGAGCGAATGTATGGTAAGTGCCGGTCACTTAAACTCATGGCGAAAAAAAAATTCTTATGGATCATATCCTGTTACTCAATGGTTAAGTTAAGTCTTTCTTAATTTTTAAATAAGGGTTCTCAATAATATAGCGAAGCAAGTCCTTGTAAATTAATCGATGAGCGAGTAATTTAAATGTCTAAGGCACTTCGCTATCTGCCAACCATAAAAATAAAAGTACTATAGACTGTTTACGTTTGTGCCTTGGTCCATGAAATAAAAACTAACAGTAAAAAATATATCGACAGCTCGCGCTACACGCTCTGTCAGTCCTCATTTAAAATTTCACAATGTTGCCACCTATTTGACTCATAAAACTTACTTTTTGCTACCAATTTCTCATTGCACTGAATTTCCATCTAATCTACCTTTCCTAGTAACTCGTGGTTTTACAACCGGAACTTTATCGTAGAAATAAAATAAAAACCCCTTTTGGAGGTTTAGTGGAACAAGGTTATATCCTACTATAGGGGCTCATAATGAGATGAACCCTTCTTTGACCAAGACCACAATATTAAGTCACTCGTGCGGGTCATTAAAACGGAGTAGGCCTTAAATCTGTGTTGCTTCGTGAATTTTAAGTATTTAATCTTATTTAAAAAGTTGTTTTTTTTTGTTCTACTGCGTGGCTTGAATACATTCATAATCACATGTATTAAACCATTGTTGTAGTCATTTAAATCTTTAACTTAGAAAATCCTGCTTTAGTTTTGTGGGTGTTAGTGTATTTATTGTATGTTTAAATATAAATTAAAATAGAAACTAAATACTTACCTATTAATTTTGTTGATCGTGTGAATTACCGTCAACTTTGCCTACGATGCTCAACTTTATATACCTGGCTTGAAAAACGTGGTTTTCCTCACCAAATAGCTATTTATATCTTATTGCTGAGATTAAAGTTATAGCAGTTGACGGTACTCAGACATCCTCTCGTTAATTTCGCCTTTAAGTGTTTCCAAATAGTTCCACACGTTTTTACTTATTTCAAAATTAAATTTAGGCATTATTTTAGTTATCGCTTCATAAAAAAATCCTTTTAGGCTACATTTTTCGCACAATACCGAATGCAAATACGAAACGCAAACGTTCCGCGATCAGCAATCCTACCAACCTATGAATTCTATAAAAACGGCTGGCAACACCACGCCGCAACTTTTTAAAATTCCGCAGCTCAAGGCTCGATGAAGTCGTGCGTTTCACGGGCTAACGAGCGGTGGCACACATTTTATTTGAGCCTCTTTATTTAAGGGATGTACAATCACCGGCAATAGTATCTTTTTACACGAAGGCCGCAGAAATATATGACAGGCTCTTATTTTTAGGGCCATAAGAGCGTGTCACATATTTTTGCGGCGTTCGTGTAGGAAGATACTATTGCCGGTGAGTGTACATACTACCATAGGAAGACATTATTTAATAAAGTTTATGGTATTATGCTTTACGGCTATATAACTTAGTATGGAATATTTAACACTGACGCAGGTTTAAAGCATTGAGTATCAGGAGATGACATCTCTAAGATTTTTTTGTCCCAAAAACTACTCTTTGATTCTGTCATAGCTGTCAACCACCAAACATGGCGCACAAAATTTGTTCTAGTTGTCACATCTAGTAGAATACATAATAAATCAATACCGCCAACTACATTTTTTTTCTCCAATATTTAATAGTTATTCTGTAATTGCAAATCAAAAAATATTGAACAAAATAATTTGATTTGCTTCAAGATTGACAAAAATTTTCTTAAGGATGTCATCTCCTGTTACTCAATGGTTGGCGGTACGAAGTACGCCGTGTCAGCTAGTATACCATTGAGTAACAGGAGAAGACATCCCTAAGAATTTTTTTGTATGAGTTTTAGTGAAAATCACTACAAGTCTGACAGTGGCTGTTGGACCACAGACATGATTACACGCTTGTGTCAAAAAATTTAAAAAATCAAATACTAAACGTAAAGGCTTCTTGCATGATAATAAACTGTAAAAATAATTCTAAAAATAGTAATAAAAGCCACGGAATTACATTCCATAGGTAAGTAAGTGCAAAGTTTGGTGATACATTAATTTGAAATATTAATGTTGGCGGAGCGACGCCATATTCCTTGGCGCACAGATTAATGTCGCAGAAGTAACACAGCATATGTGCCTACACTTGATATACCTTGACATTGTTACACTTGATATTGTTTAATAGTACTCAGCATAAATATATTTACGTAATAAACATGTTTTAGATAAGTACGATAGGTAATGTTTAGTTCTTTAAACATATATTTATTGTTAACAAGAGCGATTTTGCTAAAATTATTAATGCGAGTAAAATACATACAAACGGTTTTTATGATCTGAATTTAAAACTTAAATATCGAAATATCACGCATGTAATACGTACTTACAGAATGTTTTTTCATTCGTGCGAAGAAATCAATCTCATTTTAAGTAAATATCAAGGATCATTAACCCCCAAAGGTCGTAGGTATTGAAAGGCGCTTGTCGGCGAAAATTGTATTTTACTCCATTCGTTCCTAAAACTCTAGGGTAAAGAGCAAAATAAACATTAGGTATAAATAAAACAATAATTTTGTTAATTACGTTTCCTTACAAAATTTGTTTAGGCAGAATATGAATTTTGTCAAAACAGTGTTACGTCAGTTTTGTTAAAGCTACTCTATGATTCAGTGACAGCTGTCAACCGCCAAACATGGGGCACAAAATTTGTTCTAGATAGCTCATCTAGTAGAATACATAATACATCAATGTAGTATACATATAAATCTTATCCAACCGCAAAGGAATTCAAAAGATGACTTCACAATCTTACACCCTTCTTAGCCCTCTGATAGAAAAATTCTTCTTAATTACTTTACCAAAACAAATCTCCTAACTGAATAAGGTTCGTTTCGGCCGCCCGAGGCCCTCCTTTGATATTATCCATCTTTTAATGGAACTCGGAATATTACGTGCTATCTTTATTCTGCATTTTCTTTAGATTGGCGAAAATGTATATTCTGATGCGGTTAGGGATGCCAGTCATGAAAAAGTTTTTTTTTTAAATAACATATCGTAACTAATCAAATCACGTATGGATCGTTTTTGAATGAAATAAAATGTATACTTAAATAATAAAATGTGACGTTTTCAAGCTAATGGTATATCAATGTCGGTTGTTAATAGAGTTTATTTCTAATGGTTTTTTTATTGACAATGATGTACCTTTTAGTTGCACAAATGAATAAGACGTATTGTTCACTACATATTGTAATAAAGCTATAGTAATAACTAATAAAATACTTCAATCCCTATACAATATAAAACTTACTAAAACGTATGTAAATTTTCCTTCAGTAAAATCTTTTGTATCAAGTTTTTATTGTAAACAAAATTATACCTTTGTATTTATAAGCCTATTTCTTTAACTATACTTTCAATTTAATTAAAGACGCTAAATAAATGTAGGGCAGGAAGAAATACCAGATAATGTAAGCAAATTGTCTTCACAACTGCACATTCTTACTTAATATTGACATATACTCGTAGGTGGCGTTTATTCGGACAGAGAAGTGTCGTGGGTTATATAGGAGCTCATACCTTCTACGACACTTCTCTCTCCGAACAGATCCTTCATTATAGGTATAATATGGACGTCTTGGAATACTTTAAAATCCCAATTTGGAAGAAAATCTGAAAACCCTAGCAAACTCGAAGTTCTTCAGCAATACATACCTTATTTCAACATGAATAGATATTAAACTTGAACAAGGTAAATACGGCATAGTGTTGGCTAGTAAATATAAAGTCACAAGTGCCAATGTGTTCCTATGAATTAAGTTACGTCACTTTTGCGAAAAAGACTCAAGTGGTCCTAGAGAGAAATACTATTCACGACGCTTAACAAGCGACCAAGTGTTTAGTCCAACCACAATAAACTTGAAATCTTGTGGTCACATTTCCAGACCATGGTCTTAATAACGATTTCATCTTTATTCAGGTGAATTTAAGGACATTTGTATCATGAAATTAGATTCAGCAATTCTTTGCTTGATTTCGTCCTTTTTGGCCCGTATCCACAGGGCGGACACGTCATACTACAAAACTCGATTGAGCACCTTTGGTGCACGCGGCACATTTGTACACGCTTCAATGTGTGCGTGCGTCTTAGGACTGTTTCCGCTGTCGTAAATAACTTTGAAAATACACCGACATTTTGCTTTTTATTGATGCGCTGTCAACCTGACGGATTAGCCTACTCATTTTCTACCAACCCGCCGCCGCGGGGTGAGGTAATTCTGTTCGGGGCGGGGCGGAGCGTGGCCATTCTGTGTGAATTACGATTATTTATTCTGTGCCGTAACAAAAAGTGTGGAAATTTTACTATCGCCTCCTCATTGTTTTCTTCCCGTGGATTACGTGCGTGGGATCATGAATTCATTGTGAGAGATCCCTTATTTCTTCTTCGAGGCAAAGACTCTCATATTGATATGAATAACGTCCCATCTTATCGTCCGTTTTGCTTTGATTAAGAAGCACTCGTTTGAATTAAGGAGTAATGAAGATGGCGATCATATCTCGAGGCGATTGGTTATCTGTGAATGTTTATCTTCAATATTTCCATAAAGGAAATAGGAGAACAGGCTGTCTTGTTGCTTTTTACTCTCGGAAAAATAATTAAATGTTAACTCGAAGAGAGAAATGGAAGAATGAAGAGGTTGGAGAATTCAGATTTAATTATAAGTATTTTTTAAGGGTGGACTTTAAAAAAAATTCTAACATGAACCCTTTATAGGACAACGGTCTCAAAAAAGACCACCTGCAACATCATCTTTTTGTATTTTTTTCTTGTACAGAATTTTTAGGACTATAGATTGGCGATGACGCTTAAATTGAGGATATTTTTCAGTCTTATAAAGGGAATTCGTCAAAAAGAAATTTAGAAAATATATGAAGTGACCCGTTTTCATTGCCCTGTCAGGTATTTTTCTACTTTTATGACTAACGCTTACAATTATTTTAAACTAGCGACCCGCCCCGGTTTCGCACGGGATAAAAAATGGTTATTGTGGGTTATCCCTAAGAGATGACATATACCATAGGGAACTTTTTTGTAGACCTTTTTAAGATGTACAATACGAGTACTGCAGTACATTATTTTGATCTATCTCTTAGGACTCAGCCAGCGTTTGCACTGCAAGCGCAAAAAATGGGTTTATTTACGACATCATATAAACCTTCCTCTTGAATCACTCTATCTATTAAAAAAACCTCATCAAAATCCGTTGCTTAGTTTTCAAAATCTAAGCATACATAGGGACAAATAGCGAAAAGCGACTTTGTTTTATACTACATACATAAAAGAAGAAACTGACTGGCTGACTGACTGACTGACTGACATATCAACGCACAGCCCAAACCGCTGGTTCTAGAGATTCGAAATTTGGCACGTAGGTTCCTTATAAGGTCCAGGGGTGCACTAAGAGAGGATTTTTCAAAATTCACCCCCTAAGGGGGTAAAAGGGGGGTCCAAAATTTGTATGGCGAATCAAGATTTGTTAGACTATTTTATTCGAAACTTCACAGGAGTATTCCTAACGACAAATGAGTAAACACGTGTTTCAGGTTTTTTGAAAATTAAACCCCTAAAAGGGGCAAATGTGGTCACAAAGTCTGAAAATCAACATGGGTATCGTATCCTTTTTGAGTACTTATAGTACGCGGGCGAAGCCGCGGGAAAAGGCTAGTACTACATATGTAGTGATATGCAAGGAGTACTGATACGATTTATGGTTTCAAATGTCATTTAAATAATTTTATTACAATTTAAATATGTACTAACAAAATATAAGTATTGTCGTTCATAGTCCTTGTCTAAGCATTCATTTACATTCTTAATACCAAAGCTCTTGTATACAAATGAATATTAAAAAAAGTCATTTGTATGCTCTATTCATGGGATATGTCGTACTACTAACAACTTATCATTCATGTGTCAGTGCTTAATGCAGAGGCAGAAGGTCGAATATCGCTTGATGAGCAGTAAGTGGAATTTGGTAGTATGAGGCCCGTGCCTTGTTAAGCCACGTGGCTGACTCATTCATGCCTTGGTCTGCGGCGAATTTTAAAAAGTTTACAGTGTTGCCAGCTGTCTAATAAAATTAATTATGTTTAGTTGAAGTTTTAGCTTTTTTTAATGTACAGAACTGTAATATAGGGTTAGGTAAAAAATCCTACTTACGTATGCATTTTTAATATAATAAAGAGCGCTACATTTTAAATGAATGTATCTTTCTTTTGCAAAACAGCGCAGAAACTCCGACAGAAAGTAATCTAGTTTCCATTCTGAACCTATATGTTTCATGATGTACTTATGTCTTAAACTTGGAATTTTGTCAAATATTTATACAAATTTATTTCCTGATAACTGTATCAATAATAGTTAATGTCAAGGGTTGATTACAAAAAATCGGGATTAAAGTCATAAGTAAGATTTAAAACTTGCAATAAATATGATGTTTATAAAAATATGAATAAAAAATTGGTAATTTGCCCAGCAGTGGAACTCAGTATAAGCTACGAAAATAAATTGCTGCAACCTAAGAAGGTTTCTAATTTTCAATTTTCTGACTTAACTTACTTAATTACATAATCATAGCTTCCGCCATTTTGCGTCATTTCCGCTTCCGCTATAGGAACAAAGCTAGGGACTTAATCTAAACAATTTAACTTGCGCTAATAAGCCAACTTAACAGCTTAAGTGTTAAGTAAGTTAAGTGATGCGCTGGAGCTTAGTCGCCTTGTGCAAAGGGACCTTAAATCTGTTAAAGGATTTGGTAGCTTTAGACAAGGGGCGCTGTTCGGATGAAAATTCATAGCAGTACGTTTTCAATACTGCGAGGAAATAAAGTGACGAAGGCCTCAATACAAACATGGCCGAAAAACGGCATTAAATAGAATCGTTATCGAATCGAATAGAGTTTCCAAGAGACGTTTCTCAGACACGTTTCCTCGTAATATAAAAATCTGCTCCGTAATATTAAATCCAAAAATTTCTTGGAATCTGATAATTTAAACTTTCTTCCTCGTCTTCCTCCTGGCCTTGTTCCCATATCACTTGGGGTCGGCCCTCCTCGTGCGCTTCCGCCACAACAATTTATTGTATTGTAACTGCGTCTACAACATTGGCTTTGAGGTATTTTTCGATAGTGCTCTTCCAGGTGGTGGTTGGTCGACCCCTGCCTTGCTTCCCGTCCTCTATTTCCATCACAGCTCTTGTCATGTGATCCCGGTCTCGGCTCATAACGTGCCCGTACCACCGCAAGCGATACATCATTTAAACTTTCAACTACTTATTTCATGCTTGCTTGTATTTAGTACGAGAAGAAGTTAATTACCTAATGATACTTAATATAGATATTTGAAAGAAGTTTTAATTGTATCCCTGACTGCCTCTGGCGACTTCGCAAAACAGCCCCAAGCCTTCTTTTAATATTGAATAAAGTTTCTTAACTCTGAAGCATACTTAATATAATAACAAAGGGTAAAATGTTCCAATCGCACTAAGCTTGTAGATATCCTAACCAGATTAAGTTCTCTAATAAGTAGAGGGTACAAGTCGGAGACTGATGATCAGTCGCCGGTACAAGTAGTGAATCTGCCGCAGAGGGTGGGTCTGGGTTTGAAACCCGGTGAGGATATCACAAATTGTTTCTGGGTGATGGGCATTTCCTTTGCATTCGATTATTCATGTATATTTATATAAGTAAAACTAGGCGAAAAAAAGTCACGTGACCGTCACGAAAACGCAACACAAAGCCATATGATTAAGAAACATGTGAAATAAAATAGAATAAAGAGAAGTGAAGTGAAGTGAAAAAGTAAAAAAAAGTCAAAAAGTCAAAAAAGTCAAAAAAGCCAAAAAAGTCAAAATATCTAAAATGACAAAAATGTCACAAAAGTCGAAAATAAAATAACATAACTTCGTTCCAACCGAGTGTTCCACGACACTCACGTACTTTCTTTTCTACATATTTATTATAAATTGTCGTTACTATCTACCTACAACACAAGACTCATTCTACGTTCTGTGGTCTGGGTTTCGACTAGGTCGATTTGTATAAAATGAGAAAATTAAAGGGTAACAGAATTACACAAAACTCTCGGTAGATGTCGCTAAGTATCAACAAACGAAAACGAAACGTTTTTTTTTTGGTGGAAAAAAAAAACACAGCCCAGTTGTAAGTCTCGGTAGCTTAGTTAATAGAGTGGCGTGCTGGTATCCCGGAATCGCGAGTCAGTGACATTTTTTCCTTATTTTCTGACACTTTTGAGTAAGTTTGTTCCATAGAGTTTGATTAATTATAACGTCAAATCCCTTTTACATTTGTTAAAAAATGTGAAGATATTATGTAAGTAAGTACAGCAAAAAAATTAAAAATGGAATATCACATTAGTCCTGACATATCTCGCCGTCTCATTAATATTGGATCCTCAGCGATTTGGCTTGCGAATACTATTACTGCCTGTGTTAAGAATATTGTGAAGCTTCTCCCTGTCCTCCGAAAAAGCGTAAGAGACGTACTTTGTCTACGAAAATATGATGTTTTGAGTATGAAGGATTTATTTTAATTAAGAGGGAATCCGGGCATTTGCTGTTTGACTTGTAGCAGTTGACAGTAGTGATGCGGGCTGGGTAAATTGCGCGAACAATTGTCAAATACTTGAAATACTGGATGAATTACAATTGTTTTTGTTAACTCTCGCTCACTCACAATAATGATGCTAATTTACAAATAATTCCCACTTATTCTCAGAATTCTAAGTCCGAGACAAAAAGCTGCATTCAAACTTTAGTAGCTACCTTGATTTGACTCATTCGACTATTAACTATTACCCTCAGTGCCTGTAGTCAGCGCTTTTATATTGGAACTAGAATGCACTGCATCGCTGGATTCGGCGAGTCACGCCGTGTGTGGTGTATGCTCAACCGACTTAGAACAGGAATCGGTCACTGTGCCTACCTCCAGAAAAAATGGGGATGGAGCAACCAGGGCCTCGATTCGACATGGCATAACTGACAGTCGCTTGCGGGACAACTATGATATAACACTTTTGTGACAGTTGAAATCGGGGTGGAATCACTCAAGAGTGATATCTAAAATGGTGGCCATAGCCATAGACAAAACGCTCTAGCGAGGCCTACTGACAGCTTGACAGTTAGGTGTGGGTACGGGTGGACAGGATGGATATCACTCTATCCACTAGCGATACAAGTGTGACATCCACGTTACAAAGTTTGGCATGTCGAACCGAAGCCAAGGGATGTTGCGTGTGTGGATGCCCAAAGCAAACGGTTCGGCATATCGTTTTGGAGTGCCCGCTTACAAAGTATGATGGGCCAGTGGAATATTTACAAACGTAACGAGCGCAGCTATTGACTACTTGGAGAAATGTAAATTTAGAACATAATTTAAGTACAATTAACACGGTATACTTGCCATACGATAAATAAATAAAATGAACTGCGAGTAATGTCAAATCAAAATACAATTTTGGGAAGTTTTATTCTGCTCAAGTTGAAGTAAGTTCCCGTAGCTGGAGTCAAAGCCTGTCCGCGCCAGGGCTCTGTAATGACGGCTCTTTGAGACCGTTTTTACAGAGGACTTCCTAAGACATACATATAGACATTAAGCTTCCTTCGTATCGTATTGTGCTTGAGTTGCTTGCATACATAGAAAATAAACATACTGAACGTTGTGTTGATATAAATGGACATACTGAACGTTGTAGAGGAAAAGGATTGACGTGCAAACAAACTTTATCCAACAGCTAGTATGACCTTTTGAAATAGGTACAATTAGATAACGAACCTAGCTGCTTTTTAACCGACTTCAATTTCATAGAAGGAGGAGGTTCTGTATTCGGTTTGGGCTTTTTTTTTATGTATGTTCAGCGATTACTCCGAGACGCGTGGTCCGATTTGAATAATTCTTTTATTGTTTGAAAGGATATACTTCCGAGGTGGTCCCATATTAATCTGGTGCTGTTCTGATGATGGGATCTATGAGGAATTGAGGGAACTCCTCAATTTTTAAAGGCACATGTATGGTGATTTGGGTGTTTTCTTAAGCAACTCGAGAGTTTTCTCTCGAAAACCACCAATTTGATGAAGTGGATCTGATAATGATGATTGTTTTGATGATAATGATGATGATTTTTTTTTAATGTAGGATGTTCAGCGATTACTCCGAGACCCATGGTCCGATTTGAATAATTCTTTTTATGTTTGAAAGGATGTACTTCCAAGGTGGTCACAAATTAATCTGGTGCTGTTCTGATGATGGAATCTACGAGGAATTAAGGGAACTCCTCAATCTTTAAAGGCACATGTATGGCGATTTGAGTGTTTTCTTAAGCAACTCAAGCATTTCCTCTCGAAAACCACCAATTTGATGGAACGGACCTAATGATAAAGACCACATATGACATGTGGAACTTTCCTTAGTTTAAGCGGGTGTATTATGAACTTTTTCTTATACGTCTATACCGATTATTCCGAGAGCCGTTGTCCGATTTGAGTAATATTTTTATTGTTTATAAAGAGTTACCTCGAAAGTAGCAGACTAATTTGGTTGGACCTGATGATGGGAATCCATGAGGGATTGAGGGAACTCTTCAATTTTAAAAGCATCATGTATGGTGATTTGAGTGTATTTTTAAGCAACTCGAGTGTTTCCTCTCGAGAACTACCAATTAGATGGAGAGGACCCGATAATGAAAACCGCAGATGACCTGTGGAGTCCCTTCCATAAATAGCTATTTGAATTGGGTAAACATTGTGTGAAAGAAGGAAGCAAATTTAGTTTATGTCGAAAGAGCTGATTGAGATCCCGAGAAAGCGTAGCAAATGATTCTACTAATTTATAAGCATGAGCGTAGCGAGGGCGTTTAAGGCACGAGGTGCAAAGTTAATAACGTCAATCTCGTGTGGCACATACCACTCTTCACCTTAGCCTTCACACCGACTACATCTGCATCGCTGACCGACTGCACCGCGCACCCTCGGGTTTTGATTTCCACCTCAATCAGACTAGTGATACCTATTACGAATATTTTATTTTATATGCGTCCTAAACGCGGGGGGTGGTACAGTCGACTACAAAGAGATGTATCCACTTTTGGACCATATTACAACGCAATAAGGTGAAAAAGTGGATACATCTCTTTGTATTTGACTGTACATTATTAACCGACTTCAATTTCATAGAAGGAGGAGGTTTGGTTCTGTATTTGGTTTGGGCTTTTTTTTATGTATGTTCACCGATTACTCCGAGACGCGTAGGCCGATTTTAATAATTATTTTTTGTTTGAAAGGGTCTACTTCCAAGGTGGTCCCATTTTTAATCTGGTACTGTTCTGATGATGGGATCTACGAGGAATTGAGGGAACTCCTCAATTTATAACCGCATATGTATGGTGATTTGGGTGTTTTCTTAAGCAACCACCAATTTGATGATGTGGACCTCATGATGATGGTTGTTTTGATGATAATGATGATGATTTTTTTTAATGTAGGATGTTCAGCGATTACTCCGACACCCGTGGTCCGATTTGAGGAATTCTTTTTTGTTTGAAAGGAACTACCTCTAAGATAGTTCCACATTAATCTGGTGCTGTTCTGATGATGGGATCCATGAGGAATTGAGGGATCTCCTCAATTTTTAAAGGCACATGTATGGTGATTTGGTTGTTTTTTTAAGCAACTCAAGCATTTCCTCTCGAAAACCACTAATTTGATGGAGTGGAGCTTATGAAGAAGAACACATATGATATGTGGAACTTTCCTTACATTGAGTAGGTATTATGAACTTTTTGTTATATATCTTAACCGATTATTGCGAGATCCGTTGTCCGATTATGATAATTATATAACCACTAAAAATGGGAAATTTTGTGATTTTCAGACTTGAAGCTGATTTGACCGGTATTGTAACTTTTTGGCTTGGCACCGACTTCAAACATATCAGTTTGTAACGCATATAAATAATATAATAATTTATTTTATACTTTTTGAAGTCGGTTCATCTTTTTTTGTAAAAAGTTTTTATTGTTTTTGAAAATTGGTTAAAAATGTATTTTTTTAGCTTTAAACATCTTCTTTTTAGTAAAAAAATTATTACGGCAAGTAATTTTTTATACGCATTATTTTCACGCCAAGAATGACTCTCCAAGACACTGCCAAGTCGATGCAAGCGTAGTTTCTGTGAGTAAATATGCCAATTGTTTTTATAATAAAAATTCTCTTCAATATAAAAAACGCTCGCTCCTCTCGTAGGTTTATTTCTTATTGAAGAGCTTTAAAAATGTATGTTTATTTTATTAATTATAAAATTACTATTACTTACCTACTGAATGTAACTATTATTCTTGAATTTTTATCCATGTAAATATTGACATCGATCTCATGTAATTTGACAAAGTATGTTTAATACAAAATAAATTAATATGAATAATATTTATGTGTAAGGATTGTAAATACTAAAATATATCTAAAGGCATCTAGAGTGGAGATACTTACCTACTTAAAGTGAGCTGGCCAAGACTCAAAGCTGTCCGCGCCAGCACCGGATGCATGTAACGACGTCTCTTTGAGACCATTTTTGCAGGACAGCCTTCAATGCGCCTTTCGTAGAAACTACTGAGATATAAGGTACATAATATATCTAGTTACACGTAGAGACAGGATATTTATAAAATTATTGTTGTTAACTGAAATAGATGTCATAAATCTGCATATAAAAAAATATCCAACAAAATAATTTGATTGATGTGATTTTAATGTTGAAAATTGGCTTAATCATATTATAGGAACGATTTTGAATGATAAAATGTATGGAAATAATTTAAAAAAAAAATGAACCGACTTCACTTAGCCTCCACCTTTCCGAAAGCAAATGCTCAAATCACTAATAGATGTGCCTATAATAGTTGAAGAGTTCCCTCGATTTCTCCAGGATCCCATCATCAGAACCTGACCTCGTTACAATGGGACCAGCTGTAAAGTATACTCTTTCAAACAAAAAAAAGAATTTTCCAAATCGGTCCACTGTCTTCGAATAATCGGTGAACATACATTAAAAACGGCATAAATTTTAACGGCCTCCTAGCCTAGTCGGTAGTGACCCTGCCTATGAAGCAGGAGGTCCCGGGATCGAATCCTGGTCAGGGCATTTATTTGTGTGTTTATCACGGATATTTGTTCCTGAGTTATGGATGTTTTCTATGTATTTAAGTATTTATATGTATATATCTATTACATATATTTTTTTTTTTTTTTTTATTATATATCGTCCTCTAGTACCCACAACACACGCCTTATTGAGCTTACTAACTGTGGGACTGGGTTGATTTATGTAAAATTGACCCATAATATTTATTTATTTAAAAAAAAAACCGACGAATTGAAAAGTGAGTTGAAAAGTTACCAATTGAGTAAACTAGTTAGGATTCGAAGCAGCCCGCTATTAGGTAAATAAATAATTTCATATAAATTGATGTGTCGTCTATATGAGTGGTAGTAGGAGTAATTACTCAACGAAAAAACGCCTTTTCTTGATAGACTAAAATTGTATTCATAGCATATATACCAAGAAAAGGGTATTTTTTCGTGGGCTAATAACCGGCGTATGGCATTTTAGTGTCACATGTATTTCGCTGAAAATTTCATGAAATATGCTAAGGATTGTAAAGAATTATCATTGAGCTACGCTTATTTGTCTTCTACAACTACAAACAAAACGAAAACCTTTTCCATCCATCTATTTATGGCTATATCCAGTCTCTTCTAGCAATTTCTAGTCCACGTAAACAAGCAAGCATCCATGAAGCGCGGAGGATTACATTCCAGCAGTGGTCAAATAATTTAGAGCCGTATTGAAATCCGCATCATCCAACTACTTAGTTGGGAGTTTTGCTACACAGTCGCAAGTAAGATATTTGTGTGGCGTTTAAAAGGAACTAGAACGTTTTAGTGTGAGATTCTGTGCGGTCCTACGGTATAATCGTTCAGAAGTCACATTTTGACTTAAAAATATGTGAATTTAATTGTTTATTAACCAACATTGGACCAATGTGAGACCAATGTGTGACCAATGTGTGACCAATGTGAGACCAATGTTGAATGAAAATCTGTTCGAATAGCAAATGTCAATGTCGTTATAGCGTTAAGTTGAGTTAGGTTGAGTTGGGTTGGAGCTGTGTCTGTCCAGTGTGTGTGTTTATTTTTCGAATCGCGGCCCAGTGCATTTCGTCATTAGTTATTTTATTATACCTTGTTATTAATGGGTGTCAATTCCACTGTGAGTATAGTAATTTCTAATCCGACGAGATACGACCAGGTCTTTGCTTCCTTTTCGTGAACGCGGTTGTATGGAATATAGATATTTTCTCCGGCCCGATTGGCTATCTTGCAAACTGGATCGCGGGCCGTAGATTGAAGACCTCTAGTCTGGACTAATCAATTCCAAATCAGATTCCTAATACTTTTTTTATAAAGCAGAATGTCTGCTTACGATACCACAATGTTAAGAAATAAATGAATGAATATTTAAATTTTATTTCATCTTTATTGCACATAAGATAACTTAACGTACAAAAGGCGGACTTTTGCCATAAGAGAGGTATGGGCACTGCGAATGGCATCTCGCTAAGTGTGGTAGGGCACGTTCAGCGAATGTCATCGCTCAAATCTGGAGCAGAGCCCGACTGGGGAAGTACCTCCACCTTACAGAAAACCACAGCCAAATAGCACTAGACCCTACTCATAGTGTTGTGTTCCTGCTGGTGAGTAAGGTTGCCAAAGAGCTCAAAGAGGACCCAGTGTGTTGACGATGAGGGACCTTCTTGTTCCTTTAGTCGTCAACACAGTGAATGTAAAGGGTCGGCAACGCGCATGTGACTCCTTTGGAGTTGCAGGCGTCCATAGGTTACGGTAGCTGCTTACCATCAGGCGGGCCGTATGCTTGTTTGCCACCGTCGTGGTATAAAAAAAATAAAAAATAAGGCATTCTCTATCAGTTAAGGTAGGTTCACATTTGTCTGATGTGTTGTGTCGTGACGCATCAGAACAGTAATCGGTTTCATACATTTAATATGACTGCGTTCACATTTCTTTGATGCACACTGCGTCAGACTAATGTGAACGCAACCATATTAAATGTATGAAACCGATTACTTTTCTGACGCGTCACGTCACAACACGTCAGACAAATGTGAACCTACCTTTAACCTTAGGGCGAGACAGAAATGATTGTCGGCGGTGCATCTAACAAAATGAAAGGTACTTAATGAAATAAAATTGTTTTACTTTTCCTTTATTTATAAACATTGAGGTATTACTAATGTAAATTTGGCTCCTAAACAGCGTTGTTTTCTTGACAAATCGATGGGTGGTTCAACCTAACTAGCCCATATGTTGTAAACATGCATAGTATTATTAATAATATATATGAATATACCAACAAATGTTGTTCATCAATTTCTGTCTCAACAACAGGAAGCAATTCCTATTGTTACTCTAATTACAAATGTTCATCAATCATACAAACATCACGGCCCTTATTGCATTTAAATGGGTACACTTAGCTTCGAAAATCAGCCAGTCCTAGTCAAAATAATTTAACTGACAGATTTTTTCGTAGCAATCTTACCAGTTTTCTAATAATGTTTTTGCAGAGTATCCCGCCTACTTTCTCAGATCGTCTTCTTCAACGGTAAAAACTTTAAAGACTTAACAAAAAACCTGATAAAATATAACAGCACCATTTACTTATCATTTGTTACCCGTAAAAACTAAGAAACGGTTTGTTTCCCTAAATGCATAAACCATATTTTTTGCACATTAAAAATCAATTGAGTAGGTATTTCTTACGTGATAACGTTTTATAAATAGATGACACCGTTAACATGCAAGGAAAAGTGTCACGTTGTGGACAGATCTCCATGGTAACGTTATGGTTCATCAACTTATGACGCTATCACGCAAAATTATCGTCCGTAAACCGACTTTACAGACAACCATAGTTTTTAACTAATACTTGTATTAATGTGGCGAAAAGTATTTTGGTCATATAAATTACAAATATTTATCACTTTCCCTGTCCGGGATTACGAATGATTTAATATGATATATGACATATGCGCATACACTTTTACTTTTACAGATATATTTTTATATTGTCAGTGTAGTAGAATTGAAAGTTAAAATAACGATTCTTTACGATGTTCAACACAGTAAAATAAACTATAACTAAAAATAAAAATAAAGTGTAAAAATTGTTCAGAAATATCCGTCAGCGATCCCTCAAAAATAAATAAAAATCCAGCCGAGTGTACCGTGTCTAAATTAATTAAAAACATGCGGGTGGCCCTACAATCTACGGCCATATGTCAACAACATTTCAGTTGAGCGTACGATTAAGCTGTTAACTGTACTTTAATAGGCAAATTACTAATTAGACTTTACAAAGTGGTTTAGGTCATGAAATTAAGTGACCTTTGTTTTTTAACGAAATATGAAATTTAGAGTGTTTATTATTATATATAGATTATTTATCTAATTATAGCATTATGATTCAATGAGAACATATTCCATTTAAAACTAGATCAAGTTATTAAATAAAAATGTCAAAGCTCTGACAAAAATACTTTTTAAGTACTTGCGTTTTCCTGATATATATTGTATGTTTTTTATTTTTATACAATAAAGAGTTTACAATCGAACAAACAAAATTATAATAGCGCTATATATTGATTTGTAACTTATCTAAAAACCATCGCTGGTGTATACCCTCCGTAGCCGAGACGAGACGAATAATGTAAAACCACAACCAAATCGGAAAAGCCGATTATTTCAATGGGAACATTCGTTTGTAAACACAAACACAGTGAATCCTCCTTCATATTAAAGGGTCGGCCACGCGCATGTGACACCTCTGAAGCTGCTTACCATCAGATAATATATGTAAGAATACAAAGTAACAAATAGCCTAGGTATGTGCGTCTGCGCCTACACCGTCTCCGTTTTGTCGGGGAATATGTAAAAGTTCAAATGGCATTCTCTTCTCTACCAGAAAACCATTGGGACTCGTGTATACAGGATGTGGCCTGTAATAAGAGCAATAAATTTAAACGTAGATTCTACTCCTCAAACAATAAAACTTTTGTTGAACAACTTTAAAAAATAACTTTTGGTTTGATTTTTAGTACACTTTAAAGTTTATTCGAACACGCAATGTATTGCGAAATTCATTATAACTGTAGGGTGACAAGACTGACAAGCAATGCCAATTAGACAGATTTTAACGTACATTGAAAATACTATTTAGTTTGTGTGAAAAAGACGCAAACAAAAGACAACATATGTATTTTCAAAAAGTTGTTGAACAAAAGTTTTATTGCTTGAGGAGTAGAATCTACGTTTTAATTTATTGCTCTTATTACAGACCACAACCTGTATATCATATTATGTGCCTATATCTGACGCGCGCGTATCGCTCATATCGCTATCCTAAACTAACCTTTACAATGGTTTGCTATTACGTATAATACACGCACCGTATCTATTGCTCAGAAACCCTTTTCCTAAAACCTAGACGGGTTAACACCCTGAAAAATTACAGTGTTCAAAGTTCAGCCAGCCGCAACAAACCACATTCCCTTAAAAATGGACATATCTAAATTCTAAAACTACTATCAAAAAGGTTACAAGTGTCATGCATATTGTTTGGAAGTATACCCCTTTTTCTAAGTACAGAATTCGAGCCCTAACTTGTGAGCAACGTGCCAGACCGACTGAATTACCTCGTTTAGCATGTCATAACTACCCTTAGAAGTTCACACGATTTTGTACCTTATTGTCTTAGTACATGGTTTAGAATGGAACGGGATTTAGAATGCAGTTATGGTAGAGGTGCAGAGGATATTCCGGGCGACTGGCTCGCGTTTCGGTCGTGAACGCGATTGGTGTTGGCCAAGCGTCCTGACATGTGATAATTTGCAGAGTAATATTTTCGAGAAAAGTGTATTTTTTAAATTGTAGTTTCGTTAGCAGACCGGTACAGTAAATGTAATCCCACCAAAAACATAAATGTAAAAAAGGAAAGCCAAGTTCAACACAAAAATTATGCTTGGCTGTGGGCTTCGCCGCAAAAAGAATGGAGATCTAAATGAGTGCCAAGTTATTTGCAAAATCCAAATATGTATTTATAGGAACAAAATAACATTATGAACAAGTATTAAACTCTATTTCTTTGCTTTATTGGATACCTATAACAATTGCTGTTATTTAAAAATGTATGATCTTAAAGTATGTTAGATTTGACTTGGCCAGTTTTCATTACATTAGTCATTTTATAAAGTTATTCAACATATATATATATTTTTTAATTCTGATAAAACTGGCAAATCTAACCCACTTTAAGATCTCACATTTTTAAATAACAGCAATTGTTATAGGTATGCATTTATGATATCCATCATTACTTTTTGTAAAGAAAACTAGGCAGGTATTGAGATTTAATGTTTTTTCTTGCGTTTCCACTGCATGGTTTTCTTTTTAGGGTTCCGTTCTCGAAAGGAAAAAACGGAACCCTTATAGGATCACTTTGTTGTCCGTCTGTCTGTCTGTCTGTCTGTCTGTCTGTCTGTCTGTCTGTCAAGACCATTTTTCTCAGGAACGCGTGAAGGTATCAAGCTGAAATTTATATCAAATACTTAGGTCTATTGTCCCTTGGAGCTGTGAAAAAATCAAACTTAAAAGCCAACGCAATCAAAAGATACAGTCGTTTATGCTGCAAATATTAGAGTTTTTCGGCACTCGCAAAACCTACGGGGTACTTCCCGTGAACTCAGGAACTTGAAATTTGGCACGAAGCAACGTCATATAGCATAGACAACGGAAAAATTACAAAACGTAGAAATTTGTAGTAAAATCATACAAAAAAATTTTTTTTTTAATTTTAAACTTAGTACCTTTTTCCTCGTAAACGCGTGGAGTTATTAAATTGAAATTCATGTCAAATACTCAGGGCTATACGATCTTTCAGATGTAGCAAAACCAAACTTTTATGTCAACGCAATCAAAAGAAATAGCAATTTAAGTTGCATATTTTGATACTGAGTACTTGCAAGAAACTCAAAACCTAAAGGGTACTTCCCGTAAACTCAGAAACTTGAAACTTGGTACGAAGAAACTTCATATAGCACAGACAAAGGAAAAATTACGAAAAGTAGACATTTTTGGTAAAATCATACAAAAAATATTTTTTTAAATTTTAAATTTACTACCTTTTTCCTCGTAAACGCGTAGAGGTATTAAATTGAAATTCATATCAAATACTCAGGTCTATAATACCTTTCAGCTGTAACAAAATCAATATTCTACGTCAACGCAATGGGTGAACTTTTACTTATATACCTACAGGTTTGTACGGAACCCTCGGTGCGCGAGTCCGACTCGCACTTGGCCGGTTTTTTATGCTATTGTCTACATTCTCTTTACCTCTGTTCCGCGCGCCGCCGACGACACACCGTTGGCCGGTCGTTTAGCGCGTATCACAAGTTTTCTGTATGGGGAGTATGGGGACACCACTTATTTTTTGACTTAACTTTAGTTTTATATTTCTGTTATATAGCAAATATAATAATACATATATTGGGATAGTTTCAAATGTCTACTTTGTAACGGTTCCAACGATACAATTTTTTTTTTGTATGGGGACCCCCCCTATTTTTTAACATTTTTTTGTTCTTAGATTTTTTCCTACGCTTGCACACAATTGCCGAGCTGGATTCCAAATTTCATCCTTCTAGGTCATCTGGAAGTAGGTTCGATTTAGGTACTATATGTCAGTCAGTCAGTCAGTGCAAAAATTTACGACTTTTTGACCTTCATATCTTTATAACCGTTTAAGCTAGCTTCATGAAATTTGGGCATCTAGATGTCCTTATGGATATAATTAAACACACGTAGTTTTGTGTTTACGTTAAAGAGGTTTTGAGTTATAGATGGGTCAAAAGTGGCACCAAGTGGTTCGTGTAATATACACTCGGCGCTGGCTAGCCAGTTCCTTTGCTTGAACTTGGCTTGACACCCGCGTGTCTAGATAAAATTTTGAAGGGACCCAGTTAAAAAGCGTTTTAAGCGGGAAAGCGTATAATGCGGGACATCAGGTTGCAGGGACTGGCATAAAATGGCGTATTATGTGAGGAATCGTAGGAGACGTGATTCATCATCATCCTCCTAGCGTTTGTCCCGGCTTGGGGTCCGCTTGACAACCTAATCCCATGAATTGGCATAGCCACTAGTTTTTACGAAAGCGACTGCCATCTGACCTTCTAACCCAGAGGGGAAACTAGGCCTTATCGGGATTAGGTCCGGTTTCCTTACGACGTTTTCCTTCACCGAAAAGCGACTGGTAAATATCAAATGATATTCCGTACATAAGTTCCGTATCAAATGATATTCCGTATAACTCGTACGAGCCGGGTTTTGAACCCGAGACCTCCGGATTGAAAGTCGGACGTTTTACCGCCAGGCTACCAGCGCTCTCAGGGCAACAATCGTAGTAAACGTGATTGTTCTCCTGTAACTAAATCTTACCCTCACAGCTATAGTAAATCTGATCAGGTCTTCATTATCAGTATCACTGAACACTGTTTGAATTTTAAAAACCATTATTTGCTTTGCTTACGAAATACACTCTGTTAGCTACCACCATAGAATAGACTAATTAACCCAAGACCCCGCATAGCGGGGCGACCCCCGCTGCCACGCTCGAAGTAATTTCACTCTATAGTAAGACACTAAGATTATTAGAAGTGACAGTAAACTTAGTACGTCTCCATGGCAAACATTAATGTCTGTCTCTCTCTTACGCCCCACGGAATAATCGCGCGTTCCCTGTCTAGCATTGCGTGTTCCCCACCCGCACCGCTTCTTGGCAGCTTAGGTTTCAAAGAAATAACGCGCTAAGCGGAGTATAGAGATACCTTGTATATGGCTAGCACCAATAACAGAGTATAAGTAAACATTAGGAACCAGTACGAATTAGAAATGAATGTACAAGTGAATGACTTTCCCAATTATTGTTACGGCTCTTATGGTTTGTGAGACAGCAGTGCGTGTCATGTTTTTTCGTAACATAAATTGATTTTTTTATTCGATCATTACATAGGTTGCTACTTATATATCCGGAAACAAAAAAACAAACAAACGTACACGGCTGAAAATGGTTTTATTGTTTTTCAAAGTATTCCCCTTGATGATCTATGCACTTTTGCATTCGCGTGAACCAATTTTTAAAGCACTTCGGCCACTCCGCCTGAGGTACCTCCATAACGTGTTGTTTGAATGCGTCGACAGCATCTTCAGCGGTCGAAAATCGTTGACCGCGTAATTTATTCTTTATATTTGGAAATAAATAAAACTCGTTGGGTGCCAAGTCAGGGCTGTACGGCGGATGACCCGTTAATTCCACATTTTGACCCTCCAAAAATAGAGTTGTTTCGCGTGACGTATGACAGCTGGCATTGTCATGATGAAGAATGATTCTTCGTCGCTGGTTAGTTTTACGAATTTGTTCAAATACTTTCGGTAAGCAAATGGTCGTGTACCACTCTGAATTAACCGTTCTACGGTTTTCTAGTGGCACTGTAGCTACATGGCCATTAATACCGAAGAAGCAGGCCACCATTTGTTTCAATGTACTTTTTGCACGAGTAACTTTCGTAGGGTTCGGCTCATTTTGAAACACCCATACCGTTGATTGTTGCTTCGTTTCGGGATCGTATGCATAGATCCAGGATTCGTCACCTGTATAGATGTTATAAACGGCTTTTGAGTCAACACGGTTATATTTTTTTAACATTTTATTGCACCATTCGACGCGAGCATCTTTTTGCTCTTTTGTTAAGTTGTGGGGTATCCAACGCGAACAAATTTTTTTTACAGCCAAATAATTATGTAATATGCTATTAATGCTGGTCATAGAAATACCCAGAGTCGCCTCTATCTCGCGGTACGTAACATGTCGGTCGTCCATTATAAGTTTTCGCACGGCCTCGATATTTTGTTGTACAACGACCGATTTCGGGCGACCTGCCTTAACTTCGTCCGTAAGCATACTACGTCCACGATTGAACTCACTAAACCAGTGATACACAGTAGTTTTAGATGGGGCTTCATCACCAAAAGTTGAAGTTAGTTGATCTATGCACTGTTGTTGCGTTAAATCACGCCGAAAATCATAATAAATCATAGCACGAATATTTTCACGAGTGAGTTCCATTCTTGCTGCGAGATGACATTTAAAACCCGTCAAAAACAAAATACGAGCGTTAATAAGAAAGAAAAAATATACCGGCCAGTACTTAAAAAAGTTCAAATTTTACCATGGAGGTCAAATATGCTATTTAAGAAGATTGTAATCCCGGTTTCCGGATATATAAATAGCAGCCCTCGTACTCCTCTTTGGAGGATAATCGAACGAGCGTAAGCGAAGTGAAGTTCTTTCAAACAACTTCGGCTACCTAGACGTCTGTGCATTACGATTTCTTTTTGATTTTGAATAGTTGTTCCGCGATAACTTTGTAACGTTTTACTGATCTTTATGAAATTTGTTGGGGTTGTATCAGAGATACATACAATTTGAGAGTTCGTATATAAGCAGGATCGATCAAGGGGTTATGGAACTATACGGCGAAAAAAAATCTTCAAAAGGGTCTTGTTATATTGGCAATCTCATTTGCAAGTAAATCGTGAGTCCTCAGTTCGGGGCGGACTACTCGTATTTATATTGGATAATAATGGATATTTATAGTGAACTGTTTCTTCTTCCCCAGACGTTTCGGCATCGTCGACAAGCGGTTCTGCGTGGAAGGAGGCTCGCGGTGCGGCAATGGGGAGGGGTTGTTCGTGTTCGCGGCCGAGGGGGGGAGGGAGCTCACGGACCTGCTGAACATGTACAGCCACGATGCGCAGTCTAGGCTCAGCATCGCGTCTAGATCTGGATCTGGTATGTCCTCGAACATCACTACATAGTATAAACAAAGTCGCTTTCCGCTGTCTGTCCCTATGTATGCTTAGATCTTTAAAACTACGCTACGGATTTTGATGCGGTTTTTAATAGATAGAGTGATTCAAGAGGAAGATTTACATGCATAACATAGTAGAGAAATACTGATTATTTTAGAGGTTTCTAATGTGATGTAAATAAACACATTTTTTTGCGCTTACATTGCAAACGCAGGCTGAACCCTACGTGATAAAAAGGTCTACAAAAAAGTCCCGTGCGAAGCCGGGGGGAGGGGGCGGGTCGCTAGTTATGAATAAAGTTATGACAATATACTTTAAAAACTAGGTTCAGCTTTGGTAAACATTGATTAGGGGAAAACGTCAACTGCCGCTATGATAAATTCAGAAGTGGTAGGTACCTACTCAAAGAAGTTCAAAGACAGTAATCTGGGGCACGATAGGCTCCATATAATAGTAATAATAATCTGACAGCTGTAAATCACTTTGTATGTAGAGAACTGTCAGATTACTGTCTTGATTTAAAAATACGACTATGGATGGTATAGGAAGGATGGAACTCTCTTATAGGAAAACGGTCGAAAAAGTGTCCAGCGGTAAGCATTAAACAATAATTCCAAATATCTTCGGGTGGCGCTAGGTATTTCAGCATTTGAAATGAATTACCGATATTTAATACTCATATGACTTTCTAAATAAAATAAATATTCAGAGTGTTCTTCATCTCCGCAAATAATTATTTTGGATTTATTCATTTTTTTATTTCAAAATTAATTTAATCAAATTTAATATCATTGTGGCGCCATCAGTTTATCGCCTTTTGACGGACACTTTTGTAACATAGAGATTTATATCCTTCTTGTACCATCCATAAATACGACATTAGTGCGTAGCGAATGTCAGTTTTCGTTTGTCTAAATGGGCCCCTATATACGACTATACGAACTATGTTTGAGCAAGATATATCTAGTTTTACTAATTCCCACAATATTTATTCAGTGTTAGAAAAACGCTACTCCGACACGTCGAGCATGGACGACGGGTTCCCGTCGCTCCGCTCCGTGTCGCCCTGGGCGCCGACCAGCCAGACCATGCACTGCATCTCTGACCTGGACTCAAGCATGGAAGAAGACAAGTTCAGAAGGCCAACGTCGCTGCCGCGCTGCTCTAGTTGCATTGGGAAGATCAGTCACCTAACTAGGTAAGAATAAGAATAATAAGATTTATCTTTATTGACTTAAACCTAATACAAGTATAAGTAATATTGGCGCAGTACGCAGCTTAAGAGAGACTTATGTATTAGGTTTGAAATCATTTCACCGGAAATGAGCCTCTGTCTCCCGAACTAAGCGGGTGACTCGGAAATAGGTAATTAAAAGTATGAGCTGCCAAAGCTATATTATTGGCTGTAGATGACGGGTCCCTGTAGCTCCGATCCGTGACGCCCTGGGCGCCTTGTAGACCAAGCCTTAAGTCCATCTAACTACAATTACAATGAGCCCTAAAACGGCAAGAGAGTTTTGTTGATGAATAACGGAATCAATAATGTTGAATGATTTTGATGATGAATACCTACCAGTCCCAACCACAGAATAAGTAATAGTACAATTACAGAAGATTCTCCTTCCTGAATTTGACATTTAGCTAAAGAGATGAAAACGTTAGCTGTCATGCGCTCTTAAGAAAATAAAATAGGGTTTTCAACGAGCTTCATATATCCGCAGGTTTGAGATATGCCATAAACACTGGCTGAAATGATAATATGTGACGTTTTCAATCAAAAGTACACATCATTGTCGGTTGTCATTAAGACATTAACTGCCATAAAAAATAATTTAGAAATAAACTCTATTAACAACCGAGAATGATGACCTAAGACTTGAAAACGCCACATATTCTCGAACGGCATGCACCCATAAGATGATAAACGATGTGCCAACCCTTCCCTCTTTAGCCCTCGCGGTGCGGTAAGCGCATCGGGAAAAACGGGTACAACGGAGAGAGGGAGAGAGACATAGTGAAACCCCCCTGTCCAAATGTTCATAATTTAGGGTATCTATTAGTTAGTTCTTTTAGACTAAGAGCTGGCCACGTCAGTTATGACACAATAATGAGAGCAATAAAACCCGTCTGGTTAGATTGCTATACTATCCTTATTGCTAGATCCGGGCATCTGGCAGATTTTAATGGGTGGAGGTCAGAGTGACAGACTAGCAAAATTTTTGAATTGGAATATAGTTATACCAAAATAGATTAAAACTGCAGAAGTTGTCTCAGTTAAAAAGGACAGGGCTTATATTTTAATATTAGAACAAAAAACATTGCGCTATGTTACGGAAACAAAAACAGTAGGCCACAAACTATGAATTACATTATAAGTCGTTTTGCACTACTTTTCTCCAACAATATAATCTAATTATTTATATGATTTCTCATAATGTTGCATCAAACCCAGAACTCTAAGATTGGTTTTCTTGAAGTGGTTTGACCTCCACCACTTTACAGCTGCCAGATGTGCAGATTTAGAAATAAGCAAAGTATAGCAAACTGACTAGAGGGGTTTCGTTGCTCTCATTATTGTGTCATCATATCTGACATGGCTAGCTCTCCGTCTATTAGTTATATTGGGCGTATTTCCACAGGTCGACATATATTGTGCTTATCGCGTGACAATAGAGGGTAGGGCTAATTCAACCACCCCTAACCTATAGTGATTTGTTACCAATTAGAGCTACTACAAGGGCTGCTATTTATATATCCGGAAACCGGGATTACAATCTTCTTAAATGGCATATTTGACCTCCATGGTAAAATTTGAACTTTTTTAAGTACTGGCCGGTATATTTTTTCTTTCTTATTAACGCTCGTGTTTTGTTTTTAACGGGTTTTAAATGTCATCTCGCAGCAAGAATGGAACTCACTCGTGAAAATATTCGTGCTATGATTTATTATGATTTTCGGCGTGGTTTAACGCAACAACAGTGCATAGATCAACCAACTTCAACTTTTGGTGATGAAGCCCCATCTAAAACTACTGTGTATTACTGGTTTAGTGAGTTCAATCGTGGACGTAGTATGCTTACGGACGAAGTTAAGGCAGGTCGCCCGAAATCGGTCGTTGTACAACAAAATATCGAGGCTGTGCGAAAACTTATAATGGACGACCGACATGTTACGTACCGCGAGATAGAGGCGACGCTGGGTATTTCTATGACCAGCATTAATAGCATATTACATAATTATTTGGCTGTAAAAAAAATTTGTTCGCGTTGGATACCCCACAACTTAACAAAAGAGCAAAAAGATGCTCGCGTCGAATGGTGCAATAAAATGTTAAAAAAATATAACCGTGGTGACTCAAAAGCCGTTTATAACATCTATACAGGTGACGAATCCTGGATCTATGCATACGATCCCGAAACGAAGCAACAATCAACGGTATGGGTGTTTCAAAATGAGCCGAACCCTACGAAAGTTACTCGTGCAAAAAGTACATTGAAACAAATGGTGGCCTGCTTCTTCGGTATTAATGGCCATGTAGCTACAGTGCCACTAGAAAACCGTAGAACGGTTAATTCAGAGTGGTACACGACCATTTGCTTACCGGAAGTATTTGAACAAATTCGTAAAACTAACCAGCGACGAAGAATCATTCTTCATCATGACAATGGCAGCTGTCATACGTCACGCGAAACAACTCTATTTTTGGAGGGTCAAAATGTGGAATTAACGGGTCATCCGCCGTACAGCCCTGACTTGGCACCCAACGATTTTTATTTATTTCCAAATATAAAGAATAAATTACGCGGTCAAAGATTTTCGACCGCTGAAGATGCTGTCGACGCATTCAAACAACACGTTATGGAGGTACCTCAGTCGGAGTGGCAGAAGTGCTTTAAAAATTGGTTCACGCGAATGCAAAAGTGCATAGATCATCAAGGGGAATACTTTGAAAAACAATAAAACCATTTTCAGCCGTGTACGTTTGTTTGTTTTTTTGTTTCCGGATATATTATTATTCATATTTTGTTCATTATTTCCAGGTCTTCCGTGGGCACGCCTGGTTCCCTGATGTCTCCGGTGTGGACCATGGGCAGCATCCTGGAGAAACGTGATAGCGACCGAGCTTCAATGTATTCGCGCTCCAGCGGCAGTGCCTCTGACTACAATACTGGTATGAAATTCCACTTTAATTCCAATTCCACTAATACATTTACGTGATAAATGCACCCAGACTTAGCAAAAAAAAAATGTATAGGTAATTGACCAGTGGTCACATGTGTAAATTGTGTAATTCAATTTTATAATTGAAAGAAAAATGGAAAAAATTCACCGCGTCGAGCAAGATTCGAACTTGCGACCTTTCGGAACACCGGTCCGACCGCTCTGACCAACTGAGCCATCGACGCTTACTCAACCTCAGTGAATATTTCTTTCAATTATAAAATTGAAATTTTCGCTTGCAGACGTTTCTGCTTAATACAAAATTAATTGTGTAATTCAGTTTAAGTGGTCTCTACGCAATGCATTTACATTGTTGCATTGCGCTTGTTGTTACCAAGCGCCTTTGTACTTAAGTCGTCAACCGTTTATTTGGCATTCTACCCTCTCCCATTTAGATTTAAGCAAAATTAATGTTTTCTCATTAATTGATTTATGTAAATCTTTTGAAAAATAAAAGTCTTAAACTTGAAAATCAAGTATTTAAGGGTGAAAACGGGTTTGCAACGACTTTTTTTCGGACAAGAGTTCGTGGGTGGTGGCTTTTCAGCTATAAACTCTACAGTACTTGTAAGTTAACTAAATATAGGTTACTAAATATGCCTTAATCTACTTTCGTAAAAATAACAATTTGTAACTCCTGGACAACTACAATAATGATCTTCACCCACTTTTGTAAAAGTAAATTTATTTGTTAACACAGGTAATAAACTATACAGTCAAGATCGTAATATAAAATCAGAACTCTATCATTTGCCTGAAGTAATTTTCATAAATCATCGGCGTGTTTGAGTCGGAAAACAATCTTCGAGTTTACAAGAATCTATATAATACACGATCTTGATTTTAAGCAATTTTTTTTAATAAACACTTTGTATTATATTTTATCACTCAAAACTCTTGTGACAGAACTTATGAACCGACTAAGTACTAGAAACAAAAAGGTAAAAGCCACAGTACAATAGTGATGTAAGTAACTAAGACCAAAGATCTTTTTAAGTAGATCGAGTAGGTATACTAACTAACATGTTCTTCATCAGATTCAAAACGCGGCAGCCCCGTGTGTTGCCCCAGCATCCCCGCGAAGATCGGCTGCCCTTGCTGGCAGAAACCGTGCTGCTGCCGCAAGTTTGCGGGACCCTACGAGAACTACGACGTGCCAAAGACCCCCATGCCTCTTATACAGGTGAGACACCTTACCCCAGCATCCCCGCGAGACCGGCTGCCCGTGCTGGCAGAAGCCGTGCTGCTGCCGCAAGTTTGCGGGACCCTACGAGAACTACGACGTGCCAAAGACCCCATGCCTCTTATACAGGTGAAACACCTTACCCCAGCAACCCCGCGTAGCCCGGCTGCCCGTGCTGGCAGAAGCCGTGCTGCTGCCGCAAGTTTGCGGGACCCTACGAGAACTACGACGTGCCGAAGACCCCCCATGCCTAAGAATACAGGTGAGACACCTTACCCCAGCATCCCCGCGAAGACCGGCTGCCCGTGCTGGCAGAAGCCGTGCTGCTGCCGCAAGTTTGCGGGGTCCTACGAGAACTACGACGTGCCAAACACTCCAATGCCCCTCATCTCATCCAGGTGAAACACCTTACCCCAACATCCCCTCAGGTAACCCTGTTGATGCCGCAAGTTGGCGGGGTCCTACAATAACTACGACATGCCAAAGACCCTCATGGCCCTCATCCAGGGGCTGGATGAGGGGCATGAGGGTCTTTGGCATGCTAAAAAATAGCTTAGCTAAAAAAAAAGAATCTGAAGATGGAAAAAGTGTTCCGTACTTTTATTCCTTAGGCGAGAAATTTTTCAACGTAGTGATCTAAGTATAGTTACCTGTTTCATATCAGTAAAAAAATCAATCATTAAAAATCTTACAAATTTACCTCTCCATGCAAAAGTGGCCAAACAACCATTATAATTAGATTAGTAAATTATTTACACCTAAATGAATCGTCGTATTTCATTTAAGTGACCTCGCGCACTTTTTTATCGCATTATATTACTAATACAGTGTCTGTAATTTATAGTCTAAGGACTCTGAGGCAATCTGCACATGCCCTAGGGATAGTAAATAACATGTGTAAGCAAATTGACTCAGGGCCGGATACAATTCTATTGCCATGGGACAGGTTTGGGCCTAGCCTAGGTATGATTTGATACTGCTAGAATATGCAAAACGGAAAGGGTAATCGGGTTAGCAAAATGTTGGGTATTGTTACGAACGAACACAAGATTATTCACCATATTCCCTATGGTTGTTAACAATTTTAGTGGTATATTCGTAATATAATTCTTAGTAGGTAGGAGACCATCTAATTGTACTATTTACACCAAAATAACTTGTCGAACTTCTTTGTTGATGTTATGTCTCGTTTGAAATACTACGCATTTGGGTATGTTTCGAATTATATTTGTATCTCTCTATACAAAGATGTCATAATATATGACCTAAGTAGGCCAAAATCCTTATAAAGAATTGAAGCAAAATAGCTATTGTCACAGATAATAAAAAGTAAGATAAGTGCGTCAGACTTACACCAATACGTTAGACTTACCAATATCTTGGACTATTGTAGTTATCCTAATTCGTATAGGTCTTAATTAAATGAAATCTTTCTTTTCAGGAACATCCAATCGACGGAGACACAAAGAGCTTATACGACACACCAAAGAAACTGAAATGCCTTCTCAACCAAACGTGCAATTGCAGCGAAGCCAAAAACCAAGACGCACACAGCGAACCACACTCCAACTATGTCAACGTGACCCCCGTCCCAGAAAAACCAAGAGTCCACAACTGCAATTACGCAAATGTAGATCTTTCTGCCACTTTAGAGAAGTTCGAAAGTTCCTTGCAGATTCTAAGGAGCGCTGGCTTCAGCCAAGAAGAACTAGATGCTTTAGAAGATATACCGGAGAACGATGACGATATATCAACAGCTACTACTAACACCGTCCATCCTTCAGCGGAGTGCTGCAATGAGCATTCCAACTACATGCATATGGAACCGCTTGAAATAAGCAGTTCGAGTAATAGCAACAAGAATTGCTCTGATAATATAAGCAGGATTAGCCATGTTTCCGACCCGACGCAGCATTCAGAATCCGACACTATCAGCACAAGACGCTCCAGCTCTGCTGACTTCACTAAAAGGCATTATGATGACTTCCAATGCTTTACACCAACAGTGCTAAGGAAAGCAAGCAAAAACGAATGCATCAACGAAGGCATCCCAGTTATCAACGAACCCGAAGCTCCTAAAGAGGTCAAAGCTGAGAAAAGCGAAACTACCTTCGTTACAAGGTTTAGAGACGCAGTCAAGATTAGAAGGTCATCTAGTGTCCCTAGTAAATCAGATAAGAACAGAGATTCTTCATCCTCAAATGACTCAGGCGTTTCAACAGGCTCTCTAAAACATCATAAAGGTGACTTCGAGTTTGAGATGCCAGTGACCAATGGGAAGAGTTCTAAGAAGTACTTCAAGAGCAATAAGCCAATCAGGAGAGCTCTGACACCTGTACACGGGCCGTTTGTCAAGTCGAATTCATCGGATCCTCTGAAGAACCTGACGTTTCACTTTGAGGAAGTCGCGACGATGACCAAGTCGAACTCTTGCGATGTAGACACGCTGACGAGACGGAAGAAACGGAATGGTAAGTTGAATTTAGACGTCTTGAAAAAGCAGTTGAGATCTTTAAAAAAGCTTTATCGTAAGTGTCCTTATCAAATAAAATTTCCTTCAAAAACAGAAAGATCAGGTTCATCATTCAGATCATTATAAACTGTCGATATGCAATTATCTTGAATACATTTCCTAAATTAAAATTTTCTTTTGTACAGATAACGAAACGAAACAAATTAGCGTCATGCTAGTGAAATTGAAAACGAATTTGATAAATTTGAACTTGTAATCTTCTTTTCCAGTGGACGCAGACGCTATGGCCCGCCACAGCCAAGTGACCAACAACACGTCATCGGGCGCGTCCGACACGTCGGACTACATGGAGTCGCTGTCGGTGTCGTCGTTCAGCTCGTGTGACGTCACGGAGCGCGCCGAGCGCACCGCCGCGCGCCCGCGCTCCGGCGGCGAGTACGCCAGCGTCGGCCGCGCCGCGCTGCGCGTGTGCGACTGCGACGTCTCCACCGACTGAGAGGTCGAGTGTGTGACGTCTCCACCGAGATGTCGAGTGTGTGACGTCACCACCAATTGAGATGTCAAGTGTGTGACGTCACCACCAACTGAGATGTCAAGTATGTGATGTCACGACCAACTGAGATGTCGAGTGTATGACGTCACCACCAACTGATATGTCGAGTATGTGATGTCATGACCAACTGAGATGTCGAGTGTGTGACGTCTCCACCGAGATGTCGAGTGTGTGACGTCACCACCAATTGAGATGTCAAGTGTGTGACGTCACCACCAACTGAGATGTCAAGTATGTGATGTCACGACCAACTGAGATGTCGAGTGTATGACGTCACCACCAACTGAGACGTCAAGTGTGTGACATCACATCCAACTGAGATGTCGAGTGTGTGACGTTATAACCAACTGAGATGTCAAATGTGTGACGTGACGACCAACTGAGATGTCAAGTGTGTGACGTCACCACCAACTGAGATGTCGAGTGTGTGACGTCAATACCAACTTAAAGAAACGACAAGTAGGAATACATAATTTTTGAAAATCTGTATGTGTACGTAGATCCATTAGATCTGGCGACAAAGAATTCTGACACGTTACAGAATTTGTTATGTTGCCATCAAATTGCCTATATTAACGGATTTCACAGAATTGACATACCTACTTAAAAAGGCTTAAAAAAGGTAATTCACCGACATAAATAACCTCTTCAGTTGCAACTTGTAAATGATAAATTAATTGACATCAAAAGCTAAAACGATACTACAAGTTGTTTGTTTTCCAAAGCTACCTACGTATCTACTGGTTAGAAAGTAAATAATTACTCAAATGACTTTAACAAATTAATTTTTTTGAAGTTTTTTATATTTTATGTGTTAGGTATATTGGCAGCTCTTTCTAGAAAATACATAGGTACCTACTTAAAACAAAACTGAGTTTATTTTTATTGGTATCCCACGTCAAAATGTAAAAGGCTTTTTGATATAATTTATTGCACTAAATGTACTTATTAATCGTTTATACATCGTGTCCCTACGAACAAATTTTAAAAGTCAGGACTTCATAAAGTTGACATTTGACTTAATTGAAGATTATTAGAGATAATCTTAACGATACTAATTATTAATAAAAACATGGCGAATGAAAAGACATGTATAAAATTTATGAAAACCAGTAATTTCTATGATTAAATTGATCAGAATGTTTCTTATTGGTATGGTTAGAAGACATTTGCGACTTGTAAATATAAACTTTTGTAGAAATTTATGTAACACTTGTAGGTATTCTTTCGTTCCTATGTAAATAGTTGTTAAGGTATATATTAAAATGTAGGGATTTAGAAGTAGCAATGTTTCGTTATAGAGTGCCAAAAGTCTTATAACACGCTTGTAAAAGAACTATAAGATCATGTAAGAAAACTGTCAAACCTTAAAAAACAGAGTTGTAGTGAGACGTCATTTAAATGAATGTGCTTTCACACATAATGTTATACTATAATAAATAAGTCATGCCACTCTTTACACATGGTAGAAAAAAATAACTGCCAGGACCTTACGGTTTCTGATATCAGTCTAAATTAATTATAAACGAAACATAAAAACTACTGCGCTGACATTTTTTTTTTTTTTTTTATACCACGACGGTGGCAAACAAGCATACGGCCCGCCTGGTGGTAAGCAGTTACCGTAGCCTATGGACGCCTGCAACCCCAGAGGATTTACATGCGCGTTGCCTACCCTTTAGGAACCTATACACTCCTTTTTTGAAGAACCTCATACTGTAGCCCACTGGGAAAACCTCGGCAGGGAGTTCATTCCACAGCCGCAGCGTTCGTGGGAGGAAATTCCTCTTAAATCGTACTGTGCGCGACCCATTGGGCTCCAGGGTGTGGGGATGAACACCCTGCCGGCGGCGATTTGCACTAAAAAAACTTTATTTTTATGCAAAAAAATATAACGCCACAATAACTTACCTCGAAAAACAATATTTTTTAATGGAACAATTTGAAATTGTTCTTTTGTACTTCGAAAATGTATTTAAAATTAGTGTTTTTGGAATTTTACCTAATATAAAATATAGGTTAAGGTTTTTTGATAGTTATTAGTACTTAAATTATTTGTGCCTTTACGTACAATGTTTTAGACATTTCATTTATTTGCAGTGATCCGAATAGGTAGTGCCATTTCGGGTGAATGACCTTAAACATTGTACATAACTTGGATAAGACTTGAGATTTTCCGACTCGTATTTCTCACAGAAATCTTTCTTCAAAACGCAAAAGTATTTTTTTTTTGTCATTATAAATACAACATTCATTTAAAATTACTTTCGTTTAACAGTTACAATTAACAATAATACAATCGTAAAATAAAACATCAACATCACTATATTAAATGAACATATATAGTAGCAATCCATATTTTTTTCAATATTTTCTACTGTCAATCACCTATGTCAAAACACCTATAGAGACTTTTGTTCAGGGCATTTAAATCTATAATATATCAAAATTTTAGGGCATATATATAACTGAAACCACATTTTTCATATGTTAGGCCCGCAGTTCTTGAAAACATTTTTTAAACCAAACACAAGATTTAAAATTTTCATATCAAATCCTGGGGTTAAAAACTATATCCATACTAAGCTTACGCACCGAAGTCCCGCGAAATGGCACTACCAATTCCGATCACTGCTTATTTGTGTTACCTTACATTTAGTTTACGAAGTCGTGTAATAGTGTAACTTAGAGATATTCTGTTAGTTTAAGTGTGGTGCATAAAAAACTATGCAATTATATACAAATGTTTATTCATTGTATTATATCTTTTATAATATTAAGTATCGCCTCATAATCTAGAAGCAATAGCCTATGTACTTCCATGATAATATGATATAACATAATATACAACAGTAAAATACATTTTGTACCACAAAAAGCTTCTACGGTTATCCTGCCAAAGTAAATTAATCAATATTTATCTATTATATTTTTTGTGTGAATACATACAAATTGTCAATGTTTAAGCAGGTATTAGGCACTTTGTCTTTATGTATCGAAAATATATACTTGTTTTAATGTATCAATGTATGTTCGGTTTGTTTTTCACGTACACTGTTCTACATTATAATGCAGCTCTAGAAATAAGGCGAATTGAAAAGAGAATGCATCAACAATACAAAAACAACTCACGCAATAGCCAATTGTTGACTTCTATAAAGTCTGTACAATCATTTCAATAGCATATTTGTCGCTTATCGCAGTAGTCAAGACATCCGATAAACTGTGACAAATATGGGTATCACAAACGGTAGTACCAGCGATAAGCAATGACTGGTGTCTACTTCTTAATTCTGTCTCTTTTTAGGTGCTAAAGTACATGTGTGCTGGCATACGTAATGTCGTATAGACGGGACACACAGAAACTAATAATATTAATTAAATGAAATACTCGATAATAATTTGAATTTATACAGTGTGAGCCGAGAAACAAGAGCAAAGTTTAAGTGGGATATTGTTAACGATTGATTCCTTTATCGCGCATGACATGTTTTAGCCCTTGTGTCTTACTAACGCACTGTGTCAGAAAGTGACATTATGAATACGCGATAAGCAGGGTCCAACGCCTAATGTTATATGGGTATTTTTATTTTAACTTGCACTTTAAAGCACGACTTGAGTCGTGTTTCAGTAACGTCCTGTCACATTCCTAACAAAATGTATGGGATTTGACATTGGCCGTCAGTTTGCTAACGATTGCTAACCAGCCGTTAATGGTACGTTCAGCTGCAGAGAGAAAGGCCCAAACTGCACACAAAGTTTGTATGCAGGGGGGGGGGGTCTTTTTCTCTGCAGCTGACAGTACACAGTTAAATGAAAATGACCATATATGACCCATTTCTAGAGAAGGCTAAAAATATTAGAAGCAGTTGTGTCGCATCTATACGAAGTCATGGTTTTATTGTATGGTAGAATGACAACAATGCTAGATGAGATGACAAAAATAACTTGTTGTAGTTCTATTATACTGGCTTTCTGTCTAGTCAGATTGTGTGGTGGCCACATTTGGGATTTATGACATTATGACTGTCTTGAATTGACCAAACACTTAAATGTTTTGAACACACGTAAAAACGAACTAGTATTATGTTTTTTTACAATCCGTAGTGAGAAACCAGCATGTATAATCAAAAACTTTGGAATGTACCTACTATGATTTTCACTTAAAAGAGGTATAAATATTATATCATTAACTATTTTAGAGACTTGGAACATTTTTTTTACAGTCGGCACATATTTTTTTAGGGTTATTCGCGGATGGTCTAGAACGCAAAATTACTAGTGTAATATTTTGCCTATATCGCTTTTAGTCTACATCGCGAACGGTCTAGAACTAAAAAGGTCTACATCATTTTCGTAGTTTTATTTGTACGTTAGCGATGTCGACGGAGCCCCGATACCGCGGGGCTCCTATTTCTGTGCCATCTGGCCTTCGGCCATTAGAAGATAACTAACGAACCTAACCTACCTATGAGTGGTCATTTTGCGTTCTAGACCGTTCGCGATGTAGACTAAAAGCGATATAGGCAAAATATTACACTAGTCATTTTGCGTTCTAGACCATCCGCGACTATACCTTTTTTTACAGTCGTGACATATTTTTTTACAATCGAGGCATATTTATTCACAATCGGGACATATTTCTTTACAGTTGGGACATATTTTTTTACAGTCGGGACATATTTTTTTACTATTTGTGGCCATCACATTCACGGTTTTGGTGTTAGCATACGAAGGGTTTTTGTTCAGCACATTATTAAGTATATTTTATGTAAAAGATATTTTCTTATCTTGCGTTTAGCACATTGTATTACTTTGACGTTTGTAATATTGCGTCTGAAGACAAAATATAGTGCATTGAATTGAATTATGCAATTTTATTTCTTATACCTCAGCTACATTCCTAATCCTCCTAAGTATTTAGGATAGTTAGGATCCTTACTTTTTAGTAGTAATTTTGCTTTCTAAATGCTGTTACACTTGACTAATTAGGAACCAGATTTAGGGCTTTAAAGTAGAGTCCGGCTAAGTTAGTCTACAATCCATACTTCCATACTAATATTATAAATGGGAAAGTGTATGTGTGTGTTTGTTTGTTTGTTTGTCCGTCTTTCACGGCAAAACGGGGCGACGAATTGACGTGATTTTTTAAGTGGAGATAGTTGAAGGGATGGTGAGGCATAGGCTACTTTTTGTCTCTTTCTAACCCCCCACTTCCCTAAAATGGGGGTTGGAAGTTTGTATGGAGTATTCCGGGGGGCAATCAGGAAAGGGGAACTGTGCTACCCCGAATTTAACGCGAGCGAAGCCGCAGGCAAATGCTAGTTAATTATAATTGGCAAACACCGTATAAACATATTTACATCACAGTTTCATAGACGTTGGAATGTGATGGCAGTGTTGCCAAATGACAATATGACTGCAGACTTGAAGTGTGCTTGAAGTACTAGCCAAATTACCAGAACATTTCTTCATCAAAGATTTCGATTCTTAACAAGAATAAAAAAAGTAATCTTAGATTAAAAACACCTAGTATGAGTATGAAGCCCATAATTAACAGAATGAGCAGTGTAACTCAACAATTAAAAATGATACTTGCTATAGATACACTAAACTTAGCACAACATGCGTTGTCGCGCGCGACTTCATACTTCGAGTCGCTCCTGAAGTATGGAGAGATTGGAGAGTCGCGCGGCAATGTAAATCATGCTAGCAATGTAACCCACCCTAAAAGATACGAGTATCTCTTATTTTCCACTTAAGACATCAGAAAATCTCTATGCAAACTTATCCTAATTATTAGCTTGCTATCAGCTGTTAATGGTTATATTATATTCCACGGGCAATCAAAGGTGATAGGTACAGTCACCGGCAATAGTATTTAATAGTATTTTATTTGTAGGGCAATAAGAGCGTGCCACATATTTTTGCGGCCTTCATGTAGGAAGATACTATTGCCGGTGACTGTACAAAAAGCTAGTCAAAGAAATATTATCTAGTTTCAGAAAATTATTCGATTATTTAATCTTAAGACAAGACTTGATATAATGCTATGACCTGTTTTTTTAATACGTCGTGTATTCGGGACCACTCCTCTAACCTATAATTTTGGGTGAACCTTCTGCGACTACATTTTTTAAATATTTACGCCTTCCTTATTGACACGTTTTGTTCTATTGATTAGTAAAGTCGCTTGATTTTTAACTTTAAGTTCAGTAAAGATAAATTAGATAGTTTTAATTGTTGATAGAGCCATTTTGTAGGTACCTATATGTAGAAGTTATAGCATATTTTCATTAATATCAGTAATATCTTCGGTAGTATAGTGGTAAGTATCCCCGCCTGTCACGCGGGAGACCGGGGTTCGATTCCCCGCCGGAGAGATTTTTTTTCCCGGCTGCCGAAAAAAAGGAAAAGGAAAAAAAGGAAGGTTACGTTTTTCGAGAGTTAGTATGTTCATTTCCCTGTCACGCCCTACAGCCTACAGCGCCTGACGGATTTCAACGTATGAGATGTCATAGTCATTAGATAGAATAAATAATTAAAAATAAATAAAAATCGTTTATTTCAGAATTTATCAAATATTCCATAGTGCAGTTAGTAAAACTTAACTTAAAACTATGTTAAATTCTATAACCTAAAGAAATAATTATAAACAAAAATAGTTTAAAAACTAAAAAAACACGCTTTTAGCACGCACTAATCTTGGACGTCCGCCATATTGGATTCACGTGACTATTTTTTTTTTCGTTTTCCTGACAGCTAACCCTTTCATTTGATACCCATATCATGGGGGTGGATTTCAAACGGCCAGTCCGCCATCTTGGGGAGGCCGCCATATTGGTTTTGTAATGACGTTTCTTAGCTACCCAAGTAACAAGGTGACGTCGAAGTCACGTCATTTTGACGTTAAATTCACAACGATGACGTCTTTTATCATTATCGACGTCATATATGTCGTCATTATTCAACATATATTTTACGACAGTCACTCAACGTTACTGATGACGACATTAATCACGTAAAACTACGTCGATTCTGTCGGATATTCGACGACATTCACATGACGTTACTGATGACAGCATTAATCACGTTAAACTAGATCGATTATGACGGATATTTGACAACAGTCACATGACGTTACTGATGACGACATTAATCACGTTAAACTAGATCAATTCTGTCGGATGTTTGACGACAGTCAGATGACGTTACTGATGACGACATTAATTACTTTCAACTAGATCAATTCTGACGGACATTTGACGACAGTCACATGACGTTACCGATGACGACATTAATCACGTTAAACTAGATCAATTCCGACGGATATTTGACGACAGTCTCATGACGTTACTGATGACGACAATAACCACGTTCAACTAGATCAAGTCTGACGGATATTTGACGACAGTCACATGACGTTACTGATGATGACATTAATCACGTTAAACTAGATCAATTCTGTCGGATATTTGACGACAGTCAGATGACGTTACTGATGACGACATTAATCACGTCAAAGTAGATCAATTTTGACGGATATTTGACAACAGTCACATGACATTACTGATGACGACATTAATCACGTTCAACTAGATCAATTCTGACGGATACGTGACGACAGTCACATGACGTTACTGATGACGACATTAATCACGTTAAACTAGATCAATTCTGACGGATACTTGACGACAGTCACATGACGTTACTGATGACGACATCAATCACGTTAAACTAGATCAATTCTGACGGATATTTGACATCAGTCAGATGACGTTACTGATGACGACATTAATCACGTCAAAGTAGATCAATTCTGACGGATGTTTGACGACAGTCACATGACGTTACTGATGACGACATTAATCACGTTCAACTAGATCAATTCTGACGGATATTTGACGACAGTCACATGACGTTACTGATGACGACATTAATCACGTTAAACTAGATCAATTCTGACGGATATTTGACATCAGTCAGATGACGTTACTGATGACGACATTAATCACGTTCAACTAGATCAATTCTGACGGACATTTGACGACAGTCAGATGACGTTACTGATGAAGACATTAATCACGTTAAACTAGATCAATTCCGACGGATATTTGACGACAGTCACATGACGTTACTGATAATGACGTTAATCACGTTAAACTAGATCAATTATGACGGATATTTGACGGCAGTTACATTCACATGACGTTTCAAAATAATGGATCCATAGGGGTGATAACGTGTATAATATATAAAGCTGCCAGTACACAATGGCCCATCATGGGCCAGTCTAAGGGACACAGCTATACGACGGAAGGAGATCGCAATATCGTTAGCTCCCTCTAACGCATGGCTGCGTCCCTTAGACTGGCCCATCCTTCACCATTGTGTACTGGCAGCTGAACAGCCATTTTAACGGGTATTAGACACAGCAATTTGTAGGGCCCAATCTGTCGGGTTGGGAGGAGTAATAACAGGTAGGGCCCGTAGGGAGCTGAAGGAGGGGCGGGAGAGGCACCCACAACACATATTGGGCCCTACAAATTGCCATGTCATGTCTAATAAATACCCGTCTATAGCTCACAGAGCCACTAGTTAGTCAGTAGAAGCTTAAAAAAACGAGTCAAATGATGTCAAATCAAGTGCCTCATATCCTCTCTACGATTGACAGCTGAAAAGGGTCAATTCATCATTATCTTTAATCGAAAAATATTTTAACGACGGTCACTCGTCGTCACCGATGACAGTATTAATCGCGTAAAACTATGTGTTTTATAATACGATCTATAATTTCTATGTACAACTCAAAATCTTAATTGTATGTACGTCTATTGACTAAAAGTACTTAGAAAAGGTTGTAGTTGTTTCTTCCCTATAATTTTGTCGCGCTCAATTACCTACGATTCATTCATTATAATTTAGCAGATTATAGAATATAAAATTTAAATATACTTAAATGAATGTATTAGGTATTTAGTAAACATAGACAAAATTATTGAAGTAGGTATTTTGACCGACATTATTATTTCGCGCCATATTACAACTACACGACGCCATTCTTGGTATTTTTCCCTCGCTCCTATTTCCAACATTGCAGTGTTGCCAGATCTCCTGTTTTTACAAGAGATCTACTGTTTTCCCCGAAAACACATTGACAAAACAAATTACTATGTCTACTGTTCTACTATTTTTAGGGTTCCGTAGCCAAAATGGCAAAAACGGAACCCTTATAGTTTCGCCATGACCGCCGTCCGTCTATCTCTCTGTCCACGGTCTAGCGCAGTGACCGTTAGCACTAGAAAGCTGATGGTATGAGTATGTGCATTAATCACGCCGAGAGAGTGATAGAATAAAAACTGGTAAAATAATTTTTATTAGGGTACCTCCTGTGAAGGTGGGGGGTGATTTTTTTTCGCTCCAACCCCGTCGTGTGGGGTATCGTTGGATTGGTCTTTCAAAAAGAATACAGGTATTTTAAAACATGTTTTGGATAAGACTAATAGTTTAGTAAATAATAGCTCTGAAAGTTCAAAATAGGGCGTCCCCCCCCAATCTAACTTTTGAAGCGTGGGTCCAAAACATTTAAAAAAATCATGGAAGTGAGGCCTGATACATACTTTCAATAAAAACTATATTGAATTGAAACTGATTGAATGAAATCGCTTGAGCCGTTTTTGAGTTAATACTCAAAAACTATAAAGTGATAGGACATTAGTGCCGCATAGTAAAATGACGCAAGCGCCGCCAAGTATCCCTTAATAAACGATCGTTTGAACGGATGTTTTGTAACAGGCCGGCAACTACGAATACGGAACCCTACACTGAGCATGGTCCGACATGCTCTTGGCAGGATTTTTGAATAGAATTTCAGCATCTACAAACAGATTCTGATCCTAATTTTGATAATGAAGCATTAGGTTTGTTATTTGTGACTAAACGTTTGTTTGTAGTGGTACTTTACCTGGGTTTTCATATTTTGGTCTTTTCTGTATTGGAATAAAAAAAATCACAGATTTCGTGCCTCACACGACTTTTGAGCACATTGGAAATGAATCTACGGAATTCGAAAAAATATTGTCGCTGAGCGACGAGAAAGTCGGGATAAGGAAAAGGTTATAAAATAAAACTACAACGTTGAATGATAATTATTTCATTCTTAGATTTACATAAGTATCCTCGACATAACGCCTGTGAACAAACAAATTGCAAAATTTCCACACGCGTATCGAAGTTTGAACAATTGTCGCCGTTGAAAGCGTCTTCTAGAAGCAACGCTCATGTGACACCCATTAATACTTTCTTAAAGCAACTCCTATGTGACACCCATTGGAAACGTCTTATAGAAGAAACGCTCGTATGACATCCATTGAAAGTGGCTTACAGAAGAAACGCTCATGTGACACCCATTGAAAGTGTCTCATAGCAACAATGCTTATGTGACACCCATGGAAAGTATCTTATAGAAGCAACGTTCATGTGACACCCTTAATAACCATATTTATTATAATTTATAACTATGTACAAACAGTAACACCCTTAACCGGCCATCGGTAGACCTTATGCCGTTGCAATAGGGATTACAAATGGCCGGTTAACAGTGTTTGCTTATGGTATATGAAAAAAAAACTACCATCTGAATAAATCTATACCACCCAGCACAATTCAAAATTCAGCAAAATTCTACAAACTACTCAAAGTAAAAGAAAGAAAAACAATGATCTCCTGCTTTCCATTATATTTCGTAAATTTGGTAAGTCGAAAGTACGTGGTGCCGGTATACAAGTCCGGTATCATCATCGGCACATCACTATCGTACACGTGCTTTCGTTAAGAAAGGAATAGCACATCACATTGCATTCTTAACATGATAAAAAGACACGAGCAAACTACAACTTCTCAATAGGGAAGATGCAGCTATAATATTTACCACATTATTTTGTGACCAAAATGTTGAAAAAACATAAAATAATAGCTATTGAAAAGTTTTTACCTTAGTTTATACTAATTTCAAGCATACGATTTGAAGTAATGTGAAACGGAACGTGTTTTAATCCACCCATGAGCGTCTGGTGACGTCACTCCTGCTATGACAACTAATGGGGTTGGCAACTGTCTATAGGATTTGGCTTAAAGGGCTAGCATCCAGGTCAAAAACAGAAAAAAAAAAGATTTTGACACTGTTGGTAGGTTGACACACATGAGTGACGTCACAGGAACTGTAGATCCGTTTGGGCGCGAAAATTTAAATTGTCAGTTTGTAACAGCGATTTTTGACTATAAAATATAGTATTTTCATTTTTTTATACACTCGTGATCTATTCTACGTGCAATTCTTTCAAGTGAAAGCATAAATGAAAATATTGCATCTTGCCTATTGACCAATTCGAAATGAACTCCGCTGGCTAGAAACATTTTTCAGTCAAAAAATGATTTTGAAGTGAAAGTGGAATGTAATTCCAACTATTATGATTCTTAACGTTTATAGTCATACACATTGTAAAAACAAAGCTGCTTTTTGGTATGGAAGCATGCTGCTTTGCATGGTGATATTAGGGACCCAAATAAACGATATTTTCCGAAGCAGCAGCATTTTCATCAATTAGGAGGCCGAGCTAAGCGAGGTGTATTAAGAAATTTAAAAAAATTCTACAAGACTGACACTTCAACTGATTTTGATAATATATATGTCAGATGAAAGAAAACTACTTTATTTATCATAAAAAAATAAACAAAACAAGTAGATAAAAACGAAAAAAAAACCCAAATTATTGTTTTAAACATTATTCCTAAATATCATGTCTTAAACTCTGACGAATGTCTGCAAAATATTTTTATAGCATAGTTAAACATATTTTCAATGAACCCTAAAAACCACATCGAAATCGGTTCATCATTTTTTTAAATATAATTTTTAAAAGGTGACTTAGTTTTATTTATATATGAAAAAAAACCGGCCTAGAGCATGTCGGGCCATGCTCAGTGAAGGGTTCCGTAGTTGCCGACCTGTCACAAAACATCCGTTCAAAAGGTCGTTTATTAAGGGATATTTGGCAGCGCTTATGTCATTTTACTATGCGGCACTTAAGTCCTTTCACTATGGGTTTTTGAGTGATAACACTGATAACTCAAAAACGGCTCAACCGATTTTATTCAATACTAGCTGTGCCCGCGGCTCCGCCCGCGTGGAATTCGGTCTGTGTCAGTAAGCGGCTAATTCACCCCCTAATTTCTCTCCCGCTACCCTGGAGTGGTGAAGTAAAGTTGACAGATGGATACGCTAGAAGACAGTAGTCCTAATAAAATGTTTTACAATTACCACTAAATGAAACTACACTCATAAATGAATACTTTATTTTTTATTTTTTTTTTGGCATGATTTAAACGACATAGAGTGTAGTAGGTGTATATCGGACGATACAGGACCACTTTTGTATTTATACGTTCATGTCCACGGCAAATATCATCCAAATCGATCCTCCCGTCAAATCAGTCAAAGCATGAAAGGTAAGAACAGGCGCTGTTGAAATTGGGGAGGGGGGGTGTCACAAATGCAGAAATTATTTTTTTGTATTTGAGGTGCACTTGGAGGGGGGGGGGGGTCCATGACCCATGCAAATTTAAATTAGTAATCCTTAATTGGGTCCGGGGTGATTTCCGAGATAACAATGAAAAAAAAAACCGGCCAAGAGCATGTCGGGCGATGCTCAGATGCTGCCCTGTTACAAAACATCCCTTCAAAAGGTCGTTTATTTGGAGGCGCTTACGTCAGTTTACTATTCGGCACTTCCTTTCACTGTGCGTTTTTAACTAATAATTCAAAAACGGCTGAACCGATTTTATTCAATATAGTTTTTATTTAAAGTTCTTATCAGGCCTCACCAAATTTAAGCTTTCTAGTGCGAACGGTAACTGAGCTAGACCGCGGACAGACGGACGGACATGGCGATGTAACTGTTACGTAATAAGGCCTAATTATGTACAGAAGCATACACTGCTTTACCTACACACATATTAAAAATCCATTGAAACGATTTTCATACGATTTTACCACACTGTCACATATAATACACTGATGTTACGTTACTGGTTGCAATAATGTTGGTAATTAATTACATACGGTTCCGAACGCGGAATAGAGGATATTGGTGTAGATCAAGATATTTATTTGTCAATGTAAGCACATTACAATGCACTAATGAACGTCAGAGAAAAATAAAATACGTGAGTGTCGTGGAAAATGTGTGAATCGAGTACGATTGGAACGAAGTTATGTTATTTAATTTTATTTCATATTTTACTTTTTCGTAAATTTTGTGGTTTTAATTTTTTTTGCATTTTTTAGAAATTTTGGAATATTTGGAAATTTTGAAAATTTTGGAAATTTTGGAAATTTTGGAAATTTTGGAAATTTTGGAAATTTTGGAGATTTTGGAAATATTGGAAATTTATAAATTTTACATTTTCGAAATTTAAGACATTTTTGACATTTTCGACATTTTTAAAATTCTCGATTTTTAAGGTTCTCGACTTTTTTCACTTTTATCACTTTGCCACTTCTCAGTTTCACTACACTTCACTTCACTTTATTCTATTTTATATATTTTTTATTTCATCACATTTTACATGTTTCTCAATCGTATGGGTGTCGCGTTTTCGTGACGTGACGCTTTCTCGTAACGGTCACGTGACTTTTTTTCGCCTAGGCCCCCATCCGCGAACCGTCCGGAAAGGAACTTCGTTCCAAAACTCCACCGGTTCTAAGTAGTTCTAACCCTACACCTCTGGCCCAAGAAGTATTATGACCGAAAAGAAATTCGACGGGACTTATTTTTTTCAAAACAGCAATACATTATTAGATCTTAAAGATACAAAATAATGCGTAGTTCTTCAAGAAGACATATCAAAACTGCTTGAGAGACAGATAATGTACCTATTGTTTAATTATAAAGAAAAATAAATCCTAATCTGACTGCTTCACAAAACGTTTGATATGTTTTCCTACCTAAACGGTGTCCTATAAATGTTAGATGATTTTGTAGTAGTTTTTTGGTTTCGGCCATGCATCTTTGTCCGTCATATATAGTCCTCGAACCTGCAATAACCCTTTGACATTCATGACATTTTCAAATATTTCTTAAGAGCGGGTAAAGGTAAATTTAAAGCATCGACGGGTAACATGTTATACCTAAATATGAACACCTTGACCTTACAAATTATTTCAATACCAACTTTTTCAAATTTTTTGGACCTACGGTTCTAAAGTAAGATGGGGTTTGAAGAAGAAACTATCCTTTGTCATTTCTCGAGACCCATACTATCTCTATACCAATTTTCATCTAAATCAGTTCAGCGGTATAAAAATTCCTCATACCACCTTCCAACCCCCTTTTCACCCCCACAAGGGTTTGAAAACTATCCTATGACGTTTCTCGAGACTCAAATTATCTCCATACTCATTTCTATCTAAATCGTTTCAGCGGTTAAAAATTCTCCATACAAACTTTCAACCCCATTTTCACCCCCACCAGGGTTGATTTTCGGGATTAAAACTATATATTATCCTTTCCCAGGACTCGAACTATATCTATACAAAATTTCATCAAAATCCGTTCAGCCGTTTTCACGTGATGCGCGGTCAAATAAACAGACAAACAGATAAACAGATAAACAGACAAAAATTCTAAAAATTGTTGGAACGTGTTCTGTTATCGATTCTAAGTATCCCCAGACAACTTTTTTTCGATTATCTTCCATGTACAGATTTTCGACCCTCTTCAGCTTTATTATATGTATAGATTTTACTTTTTCGTAAATTTTGTGGTTTTAATTTTTTTTGCATTTTTTAGAAATTTTGGAATATTTGGAAATTTTGAAAATTTTGGAAATTTTGGAAATTTTGGAAATTTTGGAAATTTTGGAGATTTTGGAAATATTGGAAATTTATAAATTTTACATTTTCGAAATTTAAGACATTTTTGACATTTTCGACATTTTTAAAATTCTCGATTTTTAAGGTTCTCGACTTTTTTCACTTTTATCACTTTGCCACTTCTCAGTTTCACTACACTTCACTTCACTTTATTCTATTTTATATATTTTTTATTTCATCACATTTTACATGTTTCTCAATCGTATGGGTGTCGCGTTTTCGTGACGTGACGCTTTCTCGTAACGGTCACGTGACTTTTTTTCGCCTAGGCCCCCATCCGCGAACCGTCCGGAAAGGAACTTCGTTCCAAAACTCCACCGGTTCTAAGTAGTTCTAACCCTACACCTCTGGCCCAAGAAGTATTATGACCGAAAAGAAATTCGACGGGACTTATTTTTTTCAAAACAGCAATACATTATTAGATCTTAAAGATACAAAATAATGCGTAGTTCTTCAAGAAGACATATCAAAACTGCTTGAGAGACAGATAATGTACCTATTGTTTAATTATAAAGAAAAATAAATCCTAATCTGACTGCTTCACAAAACGTTTGATATGTTTTCCTACCTAAACGGTGTCCTATAAATGTTAGATGATTTTGTAGTAGTTTTTTGGTTTCGGCCATGCATCTTTGTCCGTCATATATAGTCCTCGAACCTGCAATAACCCTTTGACATTCATGACATTTTCAAATATTTCTTAAGAGCGGGTAAAGGTAAATTTAAAGCATCGACGGGTAACATGTTATACCTAAATATGAACACCTTGACCTTACAAATTATTTCAATACCAACTTTTTCAAATTTTTTGGACCTACGGTTCTAAAGTAAGATGGGGTTTGAAGAAGAAACTATCCTTTGTCATTTCTCGAGACCCATACTATCTCTATACCAATTTTCATCTAAATCAGTTCAGCGGTATAAAAATTCCTCATACCACCTTCCAACCCCCTTTTCACCCCCACAAGGGTTTGAAAACTATCCTATGACGTTTCTCGAGACTCAAATTATCTCCATACTCATTTCTATCTAAATCGTTTCAGCGGTTAAAAATTCTCCATACAAACTTTCAACCCCATTTTCACCCCCACCAGGGTTGATTTTCGGGATTAAAACTATATATTATCCTTTCCCAGGACTCGAACTATATCTATATAAAATTTCATCAAAATCCGTTCAGCCGTTTTCACGTGATGCGCGGTCAAATAAACAGACAAACAGATAAACAGATAAACAGACAAAAATTCTAAAAATTGTTGGAACGTGTTCTGTTATCGATTCTAAGTATCCCCAGACAACTTTTTTTCGATTATCTTCCATGTACAGATTTTCGACCCTCTTCAGCTTTATTATATGTATAGATAAGATAGTATTCATTGAAGGTACTTCTGAGGCCTCACTTACATGAATTTTTTCAATTTTTTTGGACCTATGGTTCAAAAGTTAGATGGGGGGACGCCCTATTTTGAACTTTCAGAGCTATTATTTACGAAAGTATTAGTTTAATCAAAACGGTTCAAAAGTTAGATGGGGGGACGCCCTATTTTGAACTTTCAGAGCTATTATTTACGAAACTATTAGTTTTATCAAAATAATGTTTTAAAAGACACCTATTCTTTTTGAAAGACCAATCCAACGATACCCCACACGACAGGGCTGGAGCGGAAAAAAAATTCACCCCCACTTCATGTGTACGGGAGGTACCCTAATAAAAAATATTTTTCTAGTTTTTATTATATCATTTTGTCGGTGTGATTAATGCACATACTCATACCAAATTTCAGCTTTCTAGTGCTAACGGTCACTGAGTTGCCGGCCTGTTACAATACATCCGTTCAAAAGGTCGTTCATTATGGGATATTTGGCGGCGCTTATGTCATTTTACTATGCGGCACTTACGTCCTTTCACTATGGGTTTTTAAGTGATAACTCAAAAACGGCTTAACCGATTTCATTCAATATAGTTTTCATTGAAGGTACTTCTGAGGCCTCACTAACATGATTTTTTTCAATTTTTTTGGGCCCACGGTTCAAAAGTTAGAAAAGTCGTGTGAGGCACGAAATCTGTGATTTTTTTTATTCCAATACAGAAAATACCAAAATATGAAAACCCAGGTAAAGTACCACTACAAACAAACGTTTAGTCACAAATAACAAACCTAATGCTTCATTATCAAGATTAGGATCAGAATCTGTTTGTAGATGCTGAGATTCTATTCAAAAAACCTGCCAAGAGCATGTCGGACCATGCTCAGTGTAGGGTTCCGTATTCGTAGTTGCCGGCCTGTTACAAAACATCCGTTCAAACGATCGTTTATTAAGGGATACTTGGCGGCGCTGCGTCATTTTACTATGCGGCACTAATGTCCTATCACTTTATAGTTTTTGAGTGTTAACTCAAAAACGGCTCAAGCGATTTTATTCAATCAGTTTCAATTCAATATAGTTTTTATTGAAAGTATGTATCAGGCCTCACTTCCATGATTTTTTTAAATGTTTTGGACCCACGCTTCAAAAGTTAGATTGGGGGGGGGGAGGGGGCTATTTTGAACTTTCAGAGCTATTATTTACTAAACTATTAGTTTTATCCAAAAAATGTTTTAGAAGACCTCTATTCTTTTTGAAAGACGAAAGACCAATCCAACGATACCCCACACGACGGGGTTGGAGTGAAAAAAAAAATCACCTCCCACTTCATGTGTACGGGAGGGGGGTACCCTAATAAAAAATATTTTACCAGTTTTTATTCTATCACTCTCTCTGCGTAATTAATGCACATACTCATACCAAATGTCAGATTTCTAGTGCTAACGGTCACTGCGCTAGACCGTGGACAGACGGATAGACGGACGGAGGTCATGGCGAAACTATAAGTGTTCCGTTTTTGCCATTTTGGCAAACAAAACAAGTAGATAAAAACGAATGAATCCCAAATTATAGTTTTAATTTGTATGCCTTGTGGCCCGACATGGTGATGCTACCCTTTTGCTATAAGACCCAGTACCTTTGTACTATATACCTGTGTTGCACAAATAAACTATTTGATTATTTATTTATTCGATTATTTATTTATTTGATTATTTATTTAAACATTATTCCTAAATATCATGTCTTAAACTCTGACGAATGTCTGCAAAATATTTTTGTAGCATAATTAAACATATTTTCAGTGAACCCAGAAAACCGCATTGAAAACGGTTCATTATTTTTTTTAATATAAATTTTAAAAGGTGGCTTAGTTTTATTTATATATGAAAAAAGCTGGTTTTTGGTATGGAAGCATGCCGCTTATCATGGTGATAGTAGGGACCCTAATAAATGTTTTTTTTTCATCAATCAGCAGCAGTTTCATCAATTAAGAGGCCGAGTTAAGCGAGGTCTGTTAAGAAAATTTTAAAAATTCTACAAGACTGACAAATCAACTGATTTACATAATATATATATATATATATATATATATGTCAGATGAAAGAAAACTACTTAATTTATCGTAACAAAAATTAAAAATAAACAAAACAAGCAGAAAAAAACGGAAGAAATATTGAAACCCTAATTATTGTTTTAAATACATTATTACATTATTCCTAAATATGTATCATGTCTTAAACTCTGATAGATGTCTGTAAAATATTTTTATAGCATAGTTAAACATATTTTTCAATGAACCCTCAAAACCGCATCGAAATCGGTTCATTATTTTTTTAAATATAAATTTTAAAAGGTGGCTTAGTTTTATTAATACATATGACATTTTGTATTAAACCAGAAAATAGAAATAATTGAAATGAAACTTTGGGGGAAGATTTCTGAAATACATTAAAATTTTAATGCTGTAGATTAACGCCATTTTTGGCTAAGAAAAGCTTTTTGACTGCATACTAGTTACGGACCATTTATCTTCTGTCTCTTTCTCTCATTCCATTCTCTTTCTCTTATTGTATGAAATCTGGAACAGTGCCCTCTAGAAAAAGTTTTCACCTGCCTTCCCCATTGAGAGAGGCATAGTGGGTTTGTATAAAAATCTGATCTCATGTTTTTTTTCACATCTCCTGAACCTTTTGAACACATATCTTCTGATTTTTCGTAATTTTACCTGGCAACACCGAACGTTATTCGAGTTTCGACAAGTTCAAGCTTCACGAGTGCATTTCGTATTCTCGTGTGACCGTGATTGTGATTGATCTGGATTGAAATTTGAAATTGATCGTTGATCGACAAGTTATTTATCGTGCTATTGTGTATTTACTTGATATTGGTAAGTTTTGTTTGTATTTTATTTGCTCATAATAAAGTAGCGGTAGTGGCAGTGTGCTAAGTTGAATCAAAATATTTTAGACATGTTTATTCGTATCGTAGTTCGTACCTACGTACCTAGGTACAATATTCAAAATAGATGCATCCATCAGCCATTACTTTTGCCGCTGAATTCTTTTTACACGACTGCCAAAATTATATGATCATTATATTCATTATACCTATTTACACTATTGGGGCCAGGAGTCCAGGTCAGGGGGAATATCCGGGGGTCTAAATACTGATATTACTGATCACGTAGGTACCTACCATAGTCGACATTTTGTTTTCAAATAAAAATAAACCTAAGGCGTGATTTAAACATAGAATAGAATATCATTTATTGCAAACCATGGTAAAATACAGTTCTTACAGTAGTCGGTGAGATCACAGAAGAGGCATACGACAACGGCTTCTGTCGCAGATAGCTTAAAATGGCCATTGTTTGTGTATAACTAGATCTAAGTCAATCATTTTCTCGGTTTATACCAATTTGTTTGTGTTAATAACGTGTATAAATATTGTGTTTCTATGTCTAGTTGCTAAGTCTTATCTGTGTCTAATTTTATTGATATCATGTCATAATACGCAAAATGTCTAGATTATAAGAATTTTGTACTAATTCACGAAGAAATGTCCTATATAAATATCAATTTTAACCCTCCTACAAACATGTAATACTGTAAGCTTATTAGCCAATAAATGTCTCACATACACGGCACATACCAGCCACTAGTACGAGCACGCTAAAAAACCCATAAAAGAGGCCAGCACTCGTACTCGTTGCTCACTTCAACCTCACTTCTACAACAACTCCCAACGGGGAAACACCTGCAACTACACTGCTCAAATGTTTTACAATTTTAAATAAGCGTTATTATTCATCTCCCTACATGACCTGGTAAATGGTACAGCGGGTCAGCGCTGCTTGGTTCAACGTGGTAATCCGGTCTGCACACAACAGCTGGTCCTTCGAGCTCCGGATATCAGAAAACTGCGGCCAATTGAAGAAAGAAACAAGTACGCGCTGAGCTGGATTAATTTCGCTCAGAATCTTCATACGGTGTCCGGCCTAACCGCTGATACACCTGCCCGCTTTCGCGGAAGAGCCCTGTGCTATTTACCAGCTTGCTGGACGGACCGCTCGTGTAGAGGCCATACTCCACGTTCGTGTCCTGGCAACTTTCGTTGCAACGTCACATGGTTGACGTCTTCACACTGCTTTCGGACGCTCTGGCACTTGCACTTAGCCTTTGCGCGAGATTCAGTGCATCAGGGATTAACGCCCACGAGTAAGTAAAGTGAACGTAGGGCCGCTTTCACTGCACTAGGCAGTGTCAGCCATTAGGTTTTAGGTAGGTAAGGTTAGGGAACCCCACGTGCGTCAAGAAGCAAGAAGAAAGAAGAAGATGTCCGATCATACGCTCAAGATGTCTCTTCGCTCACACAAGGGACAACCCTCCAGAGCCGTTACCCCGCCGTCTGGTGAAACAACCTCCGGCGATACCAATACATGGGACAAAGGCACCACCAGCACTCTTGGCGATGGTCCTAGTGTCGAACCGCGTCTACAGCCGCCGCCGGCAATAGCGCCGGCGCCCGCTTATTCGGAAATATCGGAAGACGAGGCGGAGAAGACGTTAGTTAAAAGTCCACCGGGGACATCGTGTAAACCTAACACGTCCGCCGGGGAAAAAGACCGCTTTTCTCAGTGCGGCGACCGCGGTAGTAAAAAAGTGCGCGAAAATCGAAGTGTGTATAGTGAAAAGTGCGACGAAAAGTTAGCTCTGTTGCTAGCGGAACTCGAGGTTCATAAAGCCGCCCTCGCCGTTGCTAATAAAGAGACGGAAACTGCCAAGTTAAGGCTACAGATTGCCCAGCATGAGGCGCAATCTGTTAGCGGTAAGTCCGAACCTCTTGTCGAAAAAGACGAGCAACGCGTGAGGAATTGGGTAGAACGACAGTCCCAGCTAGATCAGAGCAATTACGTAACTAAAAATGAAGCGTCCGCGTTACACACAATACGTAATTTCGCCTCTAGCGCGCCGGCGCCCAGCGCCCCCGCGCCCCGCGAGCCGCATATGAGTACTCATCGCCCGCCGCGAGATGTGTCTAGTCAGTATGCGCCCATTATGCATAGGCCACCCGAATTACCCGCTTTCGACGGTAATATCACAGAATGGATCGCATTCCGTGCCGAATTTAACGATACCGCGCCCATGTTTAGTTACGTACATAACGTCAGTCGAATTAGGCGCGCGTTGAAAGGTGAAGCGCGTACCGCGGTGAAATCCATAATGTATACCGTCCAGGATCCATACGAGATAATGGAGGCCTTAGAGAGGCAGTTCGGGGACCCTGAAGAGATCGTGTTGACTGAGCTACATAATGTTAAACGCATGCCGCGCCTAGCCGAAGATAACAGTAATATCGTGTCTTTTGCCGCGCACGTCGCAAATGCAGTAGCGACAATAAAATCATTAAAGCAAGAAAAATACTTGTACGCGCCAGAGCTAGTCAACAAGATCGTCGATAAGTTGAACCTTATTGTTAGGTACGAATGGGGCAAGTTCAAACAAGCTAATTTGAACTCGCCCGATTTAGTCGCGATATCAGAATTTCTGTTAGAAATTAGTTCCGCGGCTAAAAGAACGAGTCGTCATCGAGGTCCGAAGCCGAAAAATGCCGTGAACACGGTTTCCTTTGAGCTGGACAATAGGTCAGGGCGTCATACCGCCCCCACCCGTACTCCCGCCCCCGTGTTCTCCCGCGACTATTCGAGCGACTCCAACGACAGCTACCAGAGCACTCGCCCGCGAAATAGAGTAGATAGAGCTCACACGGGGGAGTATAGGTCGCCGACGGTAGCTCAAACGAAGCCCCGCGAGGCTAAAAGGCCCGCGTATACGGGGACCAAGCCCAAACAACATTCGGTACCAGCACGATTTACGTCACGTGATAAGTGTTTAATATGTCATAATCATGAACACAAAGTGGAAGCGTGTACTAAATTTTTGAATGCATCGGTATCCGAACGTTGGGATTGGGCGAAAAACGAAAAGCTGTGCTATAAATGTCTAGGCGCGGCGCACCGTGGTCGCTTCAAATGCAGGTATGTGGCTTGCGGAGTGCAACAGTGCGAAGCCGGGCATCACAGGTTACTACACGGTTTGAACGCATCTAAAGCGCCCGTGGAAGACAAAAAAGTCAGTAACGTTCACGCGATTAGAATAGCGCCCACGTTTTTGAAAATGATGCCCGTAGAGGTTACGGGCCCACTAGGTACTACGCAAGCCTTAGCCCTGTTAGATGAAGGGGCGGCCCTTAGTTTGATTTCACACGAAACAGCCGATCGTATAATGCCCCGAGAGCGGGGAGAAACGCTCGACATAGAAGGTATAGGTGGGAGCGTGAGCGATCCGGACTCTTGTAACGTGCGATTCGCAATCCGCGGCTTTTGCAGTAGGCATCTAGAAATGATGGAAGCGCTTACCATCAATCGATTGAACGTAGGAGCGCAAGGCGTCTCCAAAAACATAGTCGCGCAGTGCGACCATTTAGCCGACATAGCCGAGGAGCTGTGTTACGATTCTGCCGCGCCTTCAATAATTATAGGTCAAGATAATTGGCATTTGATAGTGACGCGCCAAATTATCAGCGGTAAATCGCACCTCCCGGTAGCTAGTTTGACGCGGCTAGGATGGTCACTGCACGGACCGCATAGGTCATCGGAGGCAACCGTAGCGTTTGTAGGCCACATGGGGCCACAAACGGCCGACGATGAAGCTTTAGCTCTCATGAAGGAACATTTCGATATCGAGTCACTAGGGGTAGTTAAAAAGTTACCTCGGGCCGATCCCGATCAAAGAGCAATAGATTTACTAGAAGCGACATGTGAAAAAATCCCCGGGGAAGATAGGTTCCGAGCGGGTTTGTTATGGCGTACCGATAACGAAGAATTGCCAAATAATAAAGCGCACGCGTTACGGCGGCTGTACAGCCTGGAAAATAAGTTAGATCGCGACCCTATTCTGAAAATCGAGTATACTAAGCACATAAATAACCTGTTAGACAAAGGTTACGCGGAAAAAGTAGACTCGCCGCCCCCGCAGGACGCGCCTAGGGCATGGTACTTGGCGCATTTCGCAACGTTTCATCCGCAGCGCGGAAAAATGCGCGTAGTTTGGGACGCAGCCGCTACCGCGTACGGTAGGTCGCTAAATAGTGCTCTTCTAGCGGGTCCTGATCTGTTAGAATCCTTATTCGGCGTGTTAGTCCGTTTTAGGGAAGGCAGGACCGCGGTAATAGCCGACATTAAAGAAATGTTCCTGCAGATAGAGATTGTAGAACGCGATCGAGATTCGTTACGTTTTGTTTGGCGGGGGGAGGACCGCTCAGCCTCACCGCAAGAATATAGGATGAAAAGACTGATATTCGGGTCCGCGGCTTCGCCGACGACGGCATTGTACGTCAAAAACAAAAACGCATACGAACATGCGAAAGAATTTCCGATCGCCGCTGAGAAAACTATAAAAAGCACGTATATGGACGACTTAGTCGTAGCTTTTGACCAGTGTGAGAGCGACGTTAGGCGCATAGTAAACGAAATTTACGCGCTTAATTTACGCGCGTCGTTCGAGCTCCGCGGGTTCGCCTCTAACAACCCAAACGTAATTTCTGACGTAGTTCCTAGCAAAGAGGATACGTCCCTCATCGGGGGAGGCGAAAGCGAGCGCACATTAGGCTTAAAATGGAACCATAGACGCGACACGTTAGGGTTTAACGTAAATTTACGCAACACGCCCGAAGACGTGCTCAACGGTACGAAATTACCCACTAAACGACAGGTGACGAGTAGCGCGATGTCGATATTCGATCCCATAGGCTACGTAAGCCCGATCTCTGTCTTAGGGAAGGCATTGATGCAGGAAGTCTGGCGTACAGGGATAGGCTGGGATACCGTTATACCCACCTCGCTCGCACCCGCGTGGAATTCATTCGTGAGTAATATTCAGCAACTTAGGGAGTTAGAAATACCGCGATACGTACCCGCGAGAAATAGAGAGGCCGACATGCACGTTTTTTGCGACGCTAGCGAAAAGATATACGCCGCCGCGATATACTTAGTTAGCGAAGGCCCGGACGGACAAAAGTCCGCAGCCTTAGTAGCCGCCAAGGCGCGAGTCGCACCGTTGCGTATTGTCAGCATTCCTAGGTTAGAATTGCAAGGTTGTGTGCTAGCGACACGGCTAGCCGACACAGTAGTAAAGGAGTCCGATTATGTCATCAAACATAGGTATTTCTGGAGCGACGCTCGGACAGCGTTATCCTGGATAAGGTCGGATCCACGTCGGTACAAAAGCTTTGTCGCACATAGAGTAGCCGAAATAGAAAACACAACTAAACCTACCGATTGGCGTTGGGTACCTAGCGCGTTAAACGTCGCCGACGACGCTACTAAGGGCGTCCCGGCCCAGTTCGGAGCTAACCACCGGTGGTTTATAGGGCCTGATTTTATACGGCAAGCCGAGGAGCATTGGCCGCGCGAGAAAACAGTAGAACCCGTCGTAGAAACGTGCGAAGAGCGCGTCATAAAACCGATTTGCTCTGTAAATACCGTTCAAAACAAGTTCGCATACTTGCCCGAGACATGTAGATTCTCGAAGTTCACTAGGCTGGTTCGCACTACGGCCAGAGTTTTGATTGCTGCCGAGGTATTCAAAGCCAGATTGTCTGTCAATAGAAATCCAGAAACAGAAATGAATAAAAGACACATAAGTCTAGCGGAGATACTGCTGATTAAACGGAGCCAAAATGAGTCGTATGCCGAAGAGATACGACTAATGGAAGCCGGGCGCGCGCTGCCGAGGAAGTCTGCATTACATCGAGTTGCTATGAAGCTTGATAAGAACGGAATAATTGTGCTAGATGCCCGAATAGACAGAGACGAAGCCCATATACCTGTCTTGCACGCTAAGGAGGCATTTACCAAGCTGTTGATCCATCATTTCCACGCACTTTTCAACCACGGAAATCATGCGACGGTGATCAACGAATTGAAGCAAAGATATTACATAGTCGGACTGCGCGGTACAATTCGTTATCTGACGAATAAGTGCCAATGGTGTCGGACCTATAAAGGAGCTACCCTCAAGGTTCCTGTAGGCGACCTACCGCCAGAGAGGCTCAAGGCGAATCAACCGCCATTTACCGCAGCAGCCGTAGATTTGTTCGGTCCTATGCAAATTGTCATAGGCCGCCGCCGAGAAAAGCGATGGGGCGTCCTTTACACGTGCCTCACCACTAGAGCCGTGCACCTAGAGCTAGCCGCCTCCCTATCGGCAGCCTCTATGATCCTATCGCTACGAAGAATGATGTCTCGACGCGGCGCACCCACCGTTCTGTACTCAGATAACGCCACAAACTTTTACGGCGCAGAACGCGAGCTATCAGAGGCCAAAAACTCTCTGCCCGATAGTCTCAAACAATTTATGACCGAACGACGCATGATCTGGAAGAAGATCCCGCCTGGCAACCCCTCCGCCGGCGGGGCTTGGGAGCGTCTAGTCGGAAGCGTGAAAACAGCTCTGAAAGTCACGCTAAAAGACAGAGCACCCCATGAAGAAGTTCTCCATACGCTATTGCTGGAAGCTGAACACCTGGTAAACTCCAGACCGCTGACCCCAGTGAATCCTGACTTAGAGGCTGAAGCGCTCACGCCGAACCACTTTCTCATCGGCCGATCGAACGCTATGTCCCCGCTGGGAGTCTTCTCCGACGAAAATATGAGCCTTTCGTCCTGGAAAACAGCTCAAGCACTAGCTGACAACTTCTGGAAACGCTGGCTGAAAGAATATCGTCCAAACCTGATGCCACGATCCAGTGCACACCAGAACGCGACGAAACTACACGTAGGAGATGTAGTAATTATAGCCGACGGCACGATGCCACGAGGTACTTGGCCTAGAGGCGTGATCGCACAGCTCTTTCCAGGTCCTGATGGCCACATAAGAGTAGCCATTGTACGTACTCGCGCAGGAGAAGTTCGCCGCCCGGTTTCCAGACTCATTCTCATCTGCTCTGCACCAATCGACTGTGCTGACGCACGTGGGGGAGAATTGTCGCAGATAGCTTAAAATGGCCATTGTTTGTGTATAACTAGATCTAAGTCAATCATTTTCTCGGTTTATACCAATTTGTTTGTGTTAATAACGTGTATAAATATTGTGTTTCTATGTCTAGTTGCTAAGTCTTATCTGTGTCTAATTTTATTGATATCATGTCATAATACGCAAAATGTCTAGATTATAAGAATTTTGTACTAATTCACGAAGAAATGTCCTATATAAATATCAATTTTAACCCTCCTACAAACATGTAATACTGTAAGCTTATTAGCCAATAAATGTCTCACATACACGGCACATACCAGCCACTAGTACGAGCACGCTAAAAAACCCATAAAAGAGGCCAGCACTCGTTCACTTCAACCTCTCACATTTCTCCGCGCGCACGCACTCACAGCTCCGTATACGCAGCCGACATGCCGCGTTGAGCCCAGCTCCGCGAGCACATTCCGCCGTATAGTGATAGTCCTAAAACCTTCGCCGCGTAGAGCCCCGCTCCGTGTGCCGGATTCCAGTGTTGTGATACTTAAAACTTTACGAGACAGTGACTCTATTCTAACAACCTCAAGCCCAGTTTACGTGAACACGGGCCATTGTGTTTAGTGACTATAAGTGTAGTTAATTATCCAAGTGCCTTGTGTACGTTTCAATTTCGAATTTACCATAACCACGGGTAAGCGACTGTGTTTTTTCTAACCCCATTACTGTAAGTGTGATGTCATTACCAACCCATTAATTGTTTTAAAAATGTCTAACCTTTACGGTTCGCTGGCCAGCATAGGCTGCAACCCAAACAATAACGCAAATTTGTTAGAATGGTTGACAAGGGAAGATCCGACCCTCGCCAAACGATACATTGAACAACAGGCCGCGCTCAACAAAAAGCAAGCGGCCAGTCACTCGGCCAACCAGCCCTCCTCAGGCACGGGTCTCAAAGACCTCACAGGCTCCCAATCTAAACTAAAAACAAAGCTCAAAGCCAAAATAGGCAATATTAGCCGGTCAAACTCAAGGGGCCCCAGCCCGCGCAGGGGACTTAGCCCCCTTAACATTAACAAAAACAAACAGGGCGACCCGATGCACCCACTTAAAAACGCCGAACGTTTTAAAGGCGCCATCATTCAAGCGATAGATACTCTATCCCCCCCCCTCCCCACGGGCACTCCCGCCCCCTCCCCTGACGATCCCACAATACTGAGTAATGTCAGCTCACTACCTTTGGGTCAAAATACAGCCGACAGCGAGCTCCCACTCGGACAGAACCCCTTTGAGACCCTCCAAAGGGACTCTGACGGTTCCGATATGGAATATGAAGACCTCCCCTCAGAAACAGAATATGGTGATCCCTCCCAATTCGACATTAACGGAACATTCCAACCCGTCAAAAACAGAAAAAATAATAGGAAGGCGAGGAAGAGGGCCGCCGCCGCCATCGCGGCGGCCGCCGTCCCCCTCGCCCCCACGTCATCGCCCCCTCCCTCACTTACGGCAGCCTATCAGCCAAACGGTGTTACCATTAACGACTATCCCCATAACGGGACCATCCCTCAGACCTCCGACAACCATTCCAACTCTCTAACAAACACCCAACAAGACTCCTCCCAAAACCCGGACCTACACCAAATTATCCCACCAAACAGGCCCCTCAGGCCCCCAATCATACTTATGAAAGACAAGAGTAGGTGGCTCTCCATTTCCGGAGAGGCGACCAGGCTGGGTATCGGCTGGGTCAGCGCCACCCCAGTCCCACCCAAACCATACAACCCCGGTGGTATCGCAATCACCACACAAAACGCCGACCAATACCGCGCCTGGACCAAACTACTTGTAAATGGTTATGATACAGGCCATTTCAACGATGGCACTAAACTAATAGCTGTAATTAAACGCCTCCCAATCGAGATAGGCGAGGACGACGTCCTTGACGACTTACGTGCCAAACAATACCCCATCCTTGAGGTACACCGTATGCGCAGGGCCCGCGGGCGCGCCCCTACAACCGCTGTCCAAGTGGTACTCTCCAGAACACTAAAAGGTATGGATATATTCAACTTGACGTCACTCTGCGGCCTGAGCGGCCTCCGAGTAGAAAGACTCAGACGGGATGGAAAAATGGCCCGCTGTAATAATTGTCAATTCTGGGGTCACTCATCGAAGTACTGCACTAACCCCGCAAGGTGCGCTAAGTGCCCCCTCCCCCATGCCACATCTAAATGCCCTAGACCTAAAGAATCAACCGAGCCGTTCACCTGCACCCTCTGCGGAGGACCCCACACAGCTAGCTACGGGGGCTGCCCCTACGCACCACACAACTGGGACCCCAAACATATCAAAAAACAACCTATTAACAACAACAACTATAGACCAAGGAACGACTGGGCTAAGGGCAACCCATTCAATAACACCAATAGCAACTTAGTACATAATCAACCTGATTTCTCACACAACCCTGCTAACTTCCCTCAATTAGGCAGGCCTAACCACCCAATCATATACAATAACACCTACCCCACCCACACCCCAACTCAACCCCCTACTCAGAACCAGAGCCTACCCCCCGCCCCACCTTTCCAAAGGTCCCCCTCAGGGCAAATAGGACCAAACCCTCTCTCCTACAACCCCCCCCTCTATAATCAACCAGGCTTAAATCCCACCACCCAGGCCTCTCTAACCACTAATAAACAAGCAGGCACTAACAATTATACTCATAATAATAATCATATCAATTACAAACAAAACGCCGACCCTCCCACCAATCAACTACGTTTCAACCCCATTCGCAAAAACCCAACACAAATTCACTCCAAACAACCCCAAATCAACCAATTTAAACAGACACACAGGCCCCCTAATGTCCCCTCCCTAGCTGAGGACATGCGGCTTGCCTTCGACCTCGCCGATGTCGTCGACATTGACGAGGTATGCGCGCTGGCCGCCGAGATCAGAGCCGCCGCTAACAACTCACAGAAAATAAACATATTGGTTCGCTACGCGGGCCTCCTCCGCGCCCTACAAGCCTTTAACAATAATAATAATGTATAGTACGCCCAATAATAGATTGAAACCTAATTCAATTAGGATAGCCACCTTTAACACTAACAGTATTAACGGTAAAAAAGACGAAATAGCCCTATTTTTAAAAGATCACTCCATAGACATACTTTTCATACAGGAATCCTTCTTAAAAGCTAGCCACAGAGACCCTAAGATCTCCAATTACCAACTGGTCAGAAATGACCGACTATGTTGCGACAAAGGCGGAACCCTCATTTATTATCGACGCTCATTTCACGCCTCTCCCATCCCCCTCCCCCCCCTCAAAAACCTGGAGGTGTCTGGGCTGAGGTTGGCCTTGACTGGTCACAATCCGGTCACGCTATTCTCGGCCTATCTCTCCCCTTCCAAAACTCTTTTGAAAAGTGACCTGGAGGCTGTGTTCGGGGTTGACAAATCCGTCATATTGATGGGTGACCTCAACTCCAAACACAGCATCTGGAACTGTAACATCACCTCCCACAACGGCAGTAATCTCCTTAAATTTACTCAACAGTTAGATATAGACGTAATAGCTCCCATGGAACCCACCCACTTCCCCACCTGCCTAGAATTCCGCCCCGACATCCTTGACCTAGCCATCTTTAAAAATATTTCTCTTAAAATGAACTCCATCAACGTTATACACGAACTCTCCTCCGACCACCGTCCCGTCATCATCTCTCTAGGCCCTGACCCCACCTTCTCCCCTCCCCTCAAAACCATAATAGACTGGGGAAAAATAGAAGCCTCTCTCAATGACAAAAACTCCCCTCTCTACGACATAGGAAAGGAGGGCATTAATGACGTAAAACAAACCGACGCGGCGGTTGATTCCCTCGCCGGGGGCCTACGTGATTTGGTCAACAACTGCTCCTCTCAAATACCCAATGATAACGACAAAAAATGGCGCCTCCCAAACCACCTTAGGGCTCTGGTGAGGCTAAAGAACGCCGCCGTCCGCGCTTACGACTCCTTCCCCTCTCACGAAAATAAAAACGCGGTCAATCGTCTTCAAAAGCATCTGAAGCGTCAGACCGCGGCTTATCGAAATGAGAGGTGGAATAACACTCTATCAGCTATAGAACCCCACCACCAAGCTTTTTGGAAATTAACCAAAGCCCTTAAAACAGATTTATCTTCATCAATGCCCCCCCTCAACAGAGCTGGAGGCCAATCGCCCGCATTTGAGGATACTGAAAAGGCCGAGTGCCTGGCCGAAAGTTTGGAGGAACAATGCTCCCCTAGCTCCCAACCTGTAGACGACGAACACATTACCAACGTACACACGTACGTTCGTACTAAACTTTCCGAACCCTTGGACCCGTTACCGCTTCCAGTTATTACAGCCACCGAACTCAAGTCCCAAATCAGGCGTCTAAAACCTAGAAAAGCTCCAGGTTCCGATGGAATCCCTAACAAACTTTTAAAACTCTTCCCGGATCAACTCATCACCATTTTACTTCTCATTCTAAACTCAGCCCTCCGCTTCTCCCATTTCCCAGCGCGCTGGAAGGAGGCGGTTGTTATAGGCATCCCAAAACCGGGTAAACCCCGCACTAACCCCACTAGCTATCGACCTATCAGCTTACTCCAGACGCTGGGAAAACTCTATGAAAAGCTTATTCTAACTCGCCTTCTTTCATTTCTCTCTCAACAGGATGTGATCATTCCTGAGCAATTCGGCTTCAGGGCTGATCACTCCTGCATCAACCAAGTACACCGCCTTGTGGAACACATACTCTTCTGGATGTCAGGCTGGGGTCGCTCGATCCCAACCGGGGCGATCTTCTTCGACATAAGCAAAGCATTCGACAGGGTTTGGCACCTAGGCTTGATCTACAAGCTTTTTAACATCGGGGTGCCAAACCGCCTTGTCCACCTACTAACGGACTTCCTTGTCGACCGTAGCTTTGCTTATAGAGTAGAAGGCTCGCTATCCACCTCACATCCAATAAGGGCTGGTGTTCCGCAGGGCTCCTGTCTCTCTCCAACTCTCTTCTCTATCTATATCAATGACATACCTAAGGTCCCTCTCACTAACTATGCACTTTTTGCTGACGACACTGCCATCTATGTCTCATCCCCACGCTTTGAAAGGGTCTGCTCCCTTCTACAGCAAGCTGCCGACGCCCTCGGGCACTGGTGCAAGCTGTGGAGGGTAGAGATGAACCCTGACAAAAGCGTGGGAGTCTTCTTTTCTCGAACTACACCTTACGCTAACCTATTCGCTTCCTTACCCAGTGTCACGCTATGTGGCAGGCCCATCCCCTGGAAACATGAGGCCAAATACCTGGGCGTTACACTGGACAAGCGCCTTACTTTTCGAAAACACATCAAAACCGTCAAACTCAAAGCCCAGCTTTACCTAAACCGCCTTCACTGTCTTATCAACTCCAAAAGTCAAATGTCTACTCACAATAAACTCCTACTTTACAAAATCGCAATCAGAACCGTCTTCTCTTACGCCTCTGTGGCCTTCGCCCAGAGCGCTCCCACCCACCTTAAATCCCTACAAACGCTCCAAAATAAATTCCTCCGTAAAGCTGTAGGTGCGCCTTGGTTCCAAAGGAACCTGGACCTCCATCGAGACTATAAACTACCCACAGTGAATCAACATTTTAAAACCATCAGCAACCGATACTTCGACAAAGCCGCCGACCACAAAAACGCTCTGATAAGACATGCCGCGGATTACGAGCCAGAGGCTCCGCCTAAAAAAGGCGTGCGCAGGCCGCGGCATGTCTTAACTGACCCTGACGACCCTATCACTCTGGCACAGAAGCTGGAAGCGGAAATCGACCTCAAACTAGCGGCAAACCGCACCCCCAACAGTAACAACTCTAACGCATCCTATAGACCCGTTCGGCGCAAACCGACCGGGTACTATAGTACCCGCCCGCATTGGGAAATTAACAGGAAACGTAATTGACATCACACAGGCCCTCAGCCTTATTATAAACAATTTTAAAATGTATAAATTTAGCAAAGTTCAACTCATTTAAAAGATTATATATAAAAAGAAATCTAAAACAAAAAGAACATATAAAATAATTTAAAAAAGTACAACCTCAAAATGAAACGAACTCATACTATCTTATATTTATATAGCAGCAGTAATTTTTGGTATAAACTTTGTAAACCTACTCTTCTCTTTACTCCACCTTTCTCTCTCATTACTTAAATCTATCTCTCTCCTTTCCTTTCTTTCTTGGGCAGCCCCGCGGCCTTTCAGGCCGCGAGGCTGACACAGTCGACCCGCGTTGTTACTGGCCCATAACTGCGGCCAAACAACCTATTAACAGTCAAAAAAAAAAAAAAAAAAACTTCAACCTCACTTCTACAACAACTCCCAACGGGGAAACACCTGCAACTACACTGCTCAAATGTTTTACAATTTTAAATAAGCGTTATTATTCATCTCCCTACATGACCTGGTAAATGGTACAGCGGGTCAGCGCTGCTTGGTTCAACGTGGTAATCCGGTCTGCACACAACAGCTTCACTTAAAAATGTTCATACAAAATAAGTGAAAGCGACGCGATGCGCATTTCATGAGTTTTTAACTTTTTTGGTGTCAATTTTCTTTATCTTTTTGTTAGATAGGTATGTATGTCGTGGCAGAAGAAGATAACGAAGAATCTGCTGGAACAGTTGTTATCGTCAGCTCAAATTGGTTAACTCCAAAAAAAGCAGAATGCTTTTGGCCGCCTATCAAAAATCAAGCCAGTTTTAATAAACTCCTAAAAAACCATGAAAACCCTCATGAAGACTGGGCTGTGATCAAGATTAAGAGAAAGTTCTTTGAATGTGGTGAGTACTTTCTTACTCCAAAAGTGTCAGAAACTAATTTGCTTAGAAAATTTACTCCGCATTAAGTCTACCTGATGTGTGTTAAGTTTTCTTTTGTGCATTAAATATTAAATATACAAATAATTATAGAACCCATAGAGTTATTTTATAAAGGTGCTTTAGAAACTATGGCAAACACGCAAAGCCTGGTGTGTTTTTGTTGTTATCTGGCTCTCCGGGGAGTCGTTGGCATCCCATGAATAGAGTGGTCATCCTTGGCGACGTGACTGTCTGGCTTAAAAAAAAATCAATACCTATCTTATTAAATTTTTTGACAAATATATTTATTAAATATTAGTTTTAATTTATTGTTTAAACATTTTGGTCATCGGTTCGTTACAACCTAGTATCATTTTCATTACACATTTTTACTCAATCTGAAATTCAGGTCCAAAGTGGCAAAGATTTCAAATTGCCTTCAAGATAATTATTCTTATATATGTATAAATATGACATTGTCTCATAAATTCATAATACCACAATAAATATATGTTATTATACCTATTATGTTTTTATGTATCAAGTCACATAAACAATAAGTTCTGTTTTTGCCATCTTGGCTAGGGAACCCAAAAAAGGGTCTATTAATATGTATATGTATGTATCATAGACATATAAAATAAGAAGACGTGATCCCACGAAGATAAAACTGATTCCATAATGCGCCGCGGCCTTGTGCACACACTCACTGTCGACGTTTGAACCAATCACCGCTCGTCCACGACTTGTATATGTGTGCGTGTCGCGCGTAAACACGAGGATATCGGCGCATTATCGGAATCACAATTTTGTCTTACGACACCACCTCTTCTTATTTTATATGTCTATGGTATGTATGGTGTGTTTAGGCATTTTGGGACAGATCTGTTTTGAGTTTTAGACATATTAGGTACAGGGTTTGATACTTGGTTGTACCAAAACGGTAACAAATTTAGTCATGTTATTTTTGTTTTCTTTTTTAGATGACCTACTAGTTGCCCGAAAAAAGCACACGATGCTGAAGTAACTAGTGACCTTATGGATGGGGAAATCTGTACGAAAAGGAGAAGGTATAAACCTAAGGTCCTAACAGAATCTAGCAGTGGTGATGAAGATGTTTTCACGAACCACAAAACCAGAAAAACAAAGCCAATTTTCGAAAATCCTGGTTAGTTTTATAAATTATTTATTATGTAGGTATTTTTCTGTCTTTTTAGGGTTCCGTACCATAATGGTAAAAAAGGAACCCTTATGGTGCGACTCTGTCTGTCTGTCTGTCACAAAGCCAATTTTCTCAGAAACTATTGGACCGAGTGAGCTGAAATTTTGTACACACATGTAAGTCAGCAACCCAAAGGCAGGCAAGTAAGGCCAGTCAGGCCAGGCCAGGCCAATCTATGACCGACTTGCACTCGACTCAACTCGATATTAATAATCAGTTGCACATTTGTACGGAACCCTCGGTGCGCGAGTCAGACTCACACTTGTCCGATTTATTTGTTGAAGTGTTTCTATATATTCGTAATTTAACAAAATGCTTAAGTCTCCAATCTTTTTCAATTAGCTTGGGTATGGTGAGATGGTGACACCTATCACCCCCAGTAGGGTAGGTATATTTTTAACTCTTAAGGTTATAAATTTGATTGTTTAGCTTCGTTCGCAGTGACCCTGCCTACGAAACAAGGGGCCCCGGGTTCGAATTCCGGCCACGGCAAAGAGTATTTGTTCTTAGGTCTTGAATGTATTTAAGTATATATATTTATGTATATCAGGGACTTACTTTTCACTATGGGCTTTTAAGTGATAACTCAAAAACGGCTTAACCGATTTTATTCAATATAGTTCTCGTTGAAGGTACTTCTGAGGCATCACAACCATGAATTTTTTCTAATTTTTTGGACTCACGGTTCAAAAGTTAGATGGGGGGACACCGGAGGGTTTGGTCACTTTTTCTGAAGTATATGACATCTATTTTCAGTTTCAGAGCTATTATTTACGTTACGAAACTATTAGTTTTATCCAAAACATGTTTTAGTAGCCCTCTATTATTTTTGAAAGACCTATCTAACGATACCCCACACGACAGGGTTGGAGTGGGAAAAAAAATCACCCCCCCACTTCATGTGTACGAGGTACCATAATAAAAAATATTTTTTAGTTTTTATTTTATCATTTTGTCGGCGTGATTAATGCACATACGCATACCAAATTTCAGCTTTCTAGTACTAACGGTCACTGAGCTAGACCGCGGACAGACTGACGGACATGGCGAAACTATAAAGGCCATTACACACCGACTGAGCGGGGCGTGCGCGGGACGCAAGCGGCGCGGGTTGCGCGCCTGGTGCGCGGGTCTGATTCACACTGACACTGCCCGCTTATTACCGTGGCGGGCACGCCGCGGGACCGCGGTGCATCGCTTCGCGGTATTTTATAATTTTAATCGAACGAATAAGGGTTCTTTGGTACTTAATAGTATCTCATCTCCATTCCATCTCCATACATCTTCATTCCATCTCCATACATCTCCATTCCATCTCCATCCATCTCCATTCCATCGCCTTCCACCTCCAGTCCATCTCCATTCCATCTCCTTTCACCTCCGGTCCATCTCCATTCCATCTTCATTCCATCTCCATTCTATCTCCATTCCATCTCCAGTCCATCGCCATTCCATCTCCAGTCCATCTCCATCCGTCTCCAGTCCATCTCCATTCCATTTCCATCTATCTCCATTCCATCTCTATCCATCTCCATCTGGATGACCTTGATTACTGGGATTAGGTTGCCGAGCGGACTCCAGGCTCAATAGAGCAAAAAGCTGGGATAAACGCTAGGAGGAAGAAGAAGCGCGCATGTCCCGCGCCGCGCCGCTCCGCGCCAGCCCCGCGACGCTCCACTCCGCGCTGTTGTAATCGGGCGGGTCCAAAGCGCGGCGGGCGCCGCGCCGCTTCGCGCACGCCCCGTCGTCGGTGTGAATCACCGCATATAATTGAATGTTATACACCGCGCCGCTTTCGTCCCGCGCACGCCCCGCTTAGTCTGTGTGAAATGGCCTTAAGGGTTCCTAGTTGACTCCGGAACTCTAAAAAGGGAAAAATAAAAGTTTTGCCAAGTGACAATGTTTATTCCAAATATTAAGGCTGGCACCGACCTAAAAAATAGGTGGCAAATTTACTTTAAATTATTCAAAAAATTTAAAAGGTAAAACTATTTTTTTCCCTTTTTAGGTTTGATTGAAGTCTGGTAAAAAAAATTAAATGACTTTTTATTGTTAAGTTAGGTAAGTATAAACTTTAAGCAAATTTCCAGGAAATCGTGAAACCGATGCCAGCGTGAATGAAGGAAATTACTCTCCTCCACGATTTGCAACTTCACGGTCACCATCACCAGCTAGATTACCTGCTGAAAAATCTGGTTAGTGTAGATTTGAAAACTAAACGCATAAAAACTAAACGCAGTTCTTGGCATTATCTCTGGCAGAGTTTGTTGAAAAAAGTTGACAATCACTTTTAGCGCAAACTACTCAAACTATTCATATTATTTGAAATTTTTTATTTCCTCGCAAATGTGATGAAAGACATTGTGTGTATCTCGGGCAGGAAGGGGATTACAAACTCGAGTCATCAAAAGCCCTCCGCCTTAGCCGTCGGGCTTCTATACACTCGCTAGTAATTTCTTTCTTCTCACCCTTGGTGCACAATGTACTATAACTTTATTTAATTTGCCCTGGTAGTATGTTTGTGTGGCTCAAATCTAGTACCTCTTAATTGAAATTTTACCCTCAACCTGTTGACTGCATATATTCATTGCATACAAAATCCTATGATAGTATTAGGTTACACACCATACGTATCGTATAATTTATGGTGATGTGTCACATTTGATTTGATGATTTGGTGATTTTGATGACCCTTTGACCGCCAAAGACGTCAAATCAAACGTACGGAAATTCGTGCCCTCAGCGCCAGCACGTGATATCACGTCCAAAATATAACCGGTTTGCCTTGCGCGCTCGCGAGCACTGGCGCTGAGGGCACGATTTTTCCGTCCGATGCTTGGCGGTCAAAAGGTTACCCACAATTGCTAGATGCGGCACTGAAACTTAGTTTTATGTGCTCTGCCTACCCTGTTTGGGATTACAGGTGTGAGTTTTATGTGTGTGTTGTGTACTATGGTACCATCGAGCTGGTCTGATAATAAAGATGGAAGGCGGCCATAGGAAGATAGGAACTCCTAAACTACTCGTGATAAGCCAACATACTTTCAGGAACCTGTGAATTAAATGGAATCCATCGGGGATCCCAGGATTGGGCTAATTCTCATATAACAGCATCCTCATCAAAAGCAGCACATCATGACATCACACTTCAACGTTGTCTGCAGCAAAAACTGGTATGATTGTTAAGTTGTGTGTCTTTCATAAATAATTGTTTGTTAATTATTAACAAAGTTAGGTATTAAAATGTTATTAAAATAACATTTTACTTAACTTTGCAGTAAGTTTTAGAATTAGAACCAGTGGCGAAGTCATATTTTGTTATCTCAGCCTATGATTCTATGACTGTATTATTGTATAGACGGAGAGCTACCCACATCAGATACATAGCTGGGCACCGTTAATCAAATAGTTAACTTCGTTAATCGTCAATCCGCTACAAAAAAAGTTAGCTTAAACGTTACATTTCGGAAGAATTAACGCAAGTTAACGTTAATCCGTTAATATGCGTATTTATGACTCTGGTCTAAAAGCCATATTACCACTCGAACAATTTTCCCTCACTTGGTTCGGGAAAATAACCACCTCGTGGTAATATGGCTTACTTTAGACCCTTGTCAAACAATCTACTATTATTGCTGAGTGTTAATTTAGGTACCTATATCGAATGCAATGCGTGCCTGTCACAATGTTGGCTCTCCATTTTCAATAGCATTTAGGGCTTTCTTTTCTTGAGTTTGTTGGGTGTATTTAAACATTAGTTTTTACTGTAATGTTATGTAAATGTATTTGATAATAAAAATACAATAAATAAATAAATAATAGAACATCACATACAATACAAGGCTTACCTTACCTGTGTCCTTATTACTACTCCATAGATAAAGTCCAAAAATGTCGCACGTTCACTTTAAAGTACCGAAATTTTGCCACTGATGCGCTGGAGTACAAGGTGGTCACAAATATATGAACAACGCCTCTATTGTCAAGGCGATAAAGTGCATGTTCAGATATTTTTGAGTACCTTGGCCGCTCCGATATATTTGATGGCGACTGTACCTATTGCTAAACGACATTTAGTAGAAACGTGTAGAATTCTTATTTTAACCTTTTGAACGCCAAGCATCGGACGGAAAAATCGTGCCCTCAGCGCCCGCACGCAAGGCAAACCGGTTATATTTTAGATGTGATATCACGTGCCGGTGCGAGGGCACGACTTTCCGTGCGCGTGATTTGACGTCGTTGGCGGTCAAAGGGTTAAGAGAAAAAGTCCGCTTTGTTCAGTCACTCGTACACTTACCTTAGTAGCTAGATAACACTATTGTTATTATTATTAGAGAAAAAAAATATTTTTAATCGTAACCTCATAACCTCTTATTTTAATTTCTGGTATTCTGTCGCTGGCGTTTCTTTTACTCAACAAATTCTCCAGAATTATTTCGAGGAACTAAATTTCTATTATTTTGCTTAGGTGCAGTGAAGAAAATTTGCAACATAGTACGAGACCAACCAATTGAAGATGACATGAAAGTTTGGCTACGCTCCACAAAGAATTATTCTACAAGAAAAAAAAATTCGAGCTCGCTTGGATCGCGGTGCATAAATGACCATTTACTATAATGTCGCTCCTGAGCAGAAGGCAACTGTATAGACGAATAGCTCAACAAATGAATAATGTGGTAATATTAGATAGTGAAAACAACAGTACTCTGAAAATAACTCTGTACCTGAATCGCAAATTTTATATGTCTGATGCTTCAAGTAGTGAACTAGATTTAATTAATATGAATATCGACTGTGAGCCCATTTCGAATAATAGTAATAGTGCTGTTCTTTTGCCTGAAAGCTGTTCACTGGATTTGCCAACATTTTTAAAAGAATGGAAGGTAAAAATTAATATTTCAAATACAGCATTGACTGCTTTATTGAAATATCTAAAGGTGGAGCATCCAGACCTTATGTGTTATGCCCGGACATTATTAAATACAAGTGGCGGTGCATGGTACTTAATAATGGAGAGTATATTCATTTAGGAATTAGCAAATCACTTTCAAATTTTCTACAAGCAGTTTCTTTAACTTCTTTGACTGAAATTTACATTTAACTTACATTTAACATTGATGGCTTGCCTCTATTTCACAGTTCTAGTATTCAGTTTTGGCCAATATTGGCAGGCATATTTGGTTTTAGAGATAGTGTATTTGTTGTTGGCATATGTTGTGGTAAATCATAACCCGATCCACTACATATTTATTTAGAAGACTTTATTAATGAGTTAAAAGATCTTTTAGAAAATGGCTTCAAATATAAGCAATATAATTGAAGTGTCTGTGAATTGTTTTGTATGTGACATGCCAGCTCGAGCATTTTTAAAATGTGTTAAATCGCACAATGCTTATTCCAGTTGCGACAAATGCACTTGCTACGGCAATTATGTCGAGCACCGTGTAGTATTGGATGATTTAAATTCTCCATTAAGATCCGATAATTCATTTATATTGCAAAGCGATGAAGATTATCACACAGGAATATCTCCTTTGACTGCTCTACCAATTGGTTTAGAGACCATGTTTCCTATTGATTATATGCACAGCGTCTGCCTGGGTGTAGTAAGAAAATTGCTTCATTCGTGGATTAAACCAGTCAGAGGAGATGTTAAACATGTGAAATTGGATAGTCACAGTATATCATTGATCAATGAAAGGTTACAATATGTCCGTCAATTTGTGCCTATCGAATTTAACCGAAAGCCTAGAAGTGTTCAGGAAATCGATAGGTGGAAAACCACTGAACACAATGCTATTGTTATACATCGGTCCTGTTGTATTATATGGTATATTAAAAAAATCTGTATACCGACATTTTTTGATTCTGCACTGTTCTAATCTATATTAGTTTCTCAACAATTGACAAACAAATATTCAAATTATGCTAAATACTTGTTGAAAGAATTAGTTAATGACTGTATGAACGTTTATGGGAGGCAGTATCTTGTATATAATGTTCATTCATTAATACACTTAGCAGATGACGTTGAAAGATTTGGCGCATTAGATAATATCTCTGCATTTCGTTTTGAAAATTTTTTAGGCACACTTAAAAGTTTAGTTAGGAATCCACATAAACCATTGCAGCAAGTTTGTAACAGACTCACTGCCAAACGATTTCCTGAAAATACTGGCGTTGCTGCTAAAATACATTATTCTCAACAGCATTATGATGGTCCTGTGCCTTCTAACAGGAATTTCAAGCAGTATAGGAAATTAACTTGCCATGATTTTGTCCTTAATATTAATACTGTTGCTGATTCTGTATGTATGTTAAAGGATAAGACCATTTTTAGAATTGTAAATATTGTTATAGATGAAGATGATTCAATGCTGTACGGCAATGTTTATGCAAAAATTGAGAATTTTTATATGCACCCTTGTCCTTATAAATATTTGGATATAGTTTTGGTAAGCGAAATATCCGAAAATTTTATACTCGAATCCTTCTCTGATGTTTTGAATAAATGTATGGTAATTCCATTTTTGGATAAATACGTAGCGTTACCGTTGCGGCATGTAGAAAAGTAGACTAGTGATGCGTTCTAGCATACAAAATCTTTCCTGTCAGTCTTACACTAAAGCTTGATTCACACACAGCGCGGGCGCGGGCGGGCGCGTGACCGAGCGGGCCCGCGACGCTTTTGTATTCAGTAGTTTTATATGACCACCTTCACACACGCAGCGGGCGCGGGCGGGCGCTGCATTTGTGTAGATGGTCATATAAAACTACTGAATACAAAAGCGTCACGGGCCCGCTCGGTCACGCGCCCGCGCTGTGTGAATCAAGCTTAAACGGTATCAATATGAAATGTTATTTTTCGTGATTCTTAACTCATTCACTGCCGGTATCCATATAAGCGTTCTCCTGACTTTCACCCAGGGCCTTGAACACTAGTGCGAGTTCATACATTTCGAAAACTTCGCCCGCTCCCGTCAAGTCAACGGTATAGCCATAGGTATATATGTCATATAATGCTACTATGTTCTATGAACTTTATAATTGCGTTTAACGCACTGGATAATAGTCGTTCAAGCCCACATGTGCTAAATGTGGAACCCTATGTGTTAGAAAGAGACTTCCGCTTGTCATTGTAACTTGTAGCTTTATAAAACTGGCCTCAGGTGAAATACCCTCCATAGACACAGGAGTACGATTTTTGAATCTCACCAAGTGACTAATTCTCACCGATGTGAGTGATTTACTTTCGGAAATCACTCACATCGGTGAGAATTAGTCACTTGGTGAGATTCAAAAATCGCACTCCTGGTCTATGACTTAAGTCCCACGAATCCGTATGAGCGCGAATATAAGAATCACACGGAAAATACTAAGTCTGTAAAATTTTGGTTACTTGCTAAAAATTATTCCAGTTGTAGCAGATGTTCATGCTCATTTAATAGGAATTCAACAGGCAATTGCAAGTCTCTTTGTTTAAATTGGAATTCCTGTGCAGTTTGTTTTCTAATCCATTCTATGATAACTGTATTATTATTATTATTTTCTATCGGGCCTTGCGCGTAGGAAACTCATTTCGGTCACGTTTTAATCCATCCAATGTGCTTTTATTTCAACAGTCAACACTTTGTATCTGTCTTGTGTAAGTAGTGTTAAAAAATCGAATGGTGTAAATGCTAAGGTAGCGCATTTTTTGTCGTCTTAAACATTTTATGATGTGTAATAAATTTTTGTATAAGTATTTCAAGTTAAATTATTTTTTAATCATATAGTTATATATTGCCCTGCGCGTAAGAAACTCATTACGGTCAAATCAAATCAAATCAAATAATTTATTTGCTCGAATACAGTCAGGTGGATCTTAAATACATTTTAGGTACAGTGTATTCAGCCTGCTAGTGGGCATGCAAATATTATACAATTCTAAACCTAGATTTACACGGTCACGTTTTAATCCATCAAATGTGCTTTTATTTCAACGTCAACCCTTTGTATCTATGTCTTGTGTACAGTACTTGTAGTGAGCAGCAGAAGTAGCTAAGCGGGTGAGGTGTTCAAAATGAGCTTGAGACAATTGTTGTTTGTTGTGTTGTTTTATTGTCAAGAGAATAAGAGCGCGTCAAGGTCAATTAAACACCTCACCCGCTTAGCTACTTCTGCTGCTGACTGTACAATAAAGAATTTACATACAAACTTTGATAATCGATGCAGTAGTAACATAAGATTCAGCAAGTGGTCTTAATCGTTACCGTGATGATAATAAATCCAGCGTTCAACGGGTAATTGAGTGACTAGGCCTGACCACTGACGTATATACGAGTATATCATATACGTGAGTAAATACGTCCAGTGAAGCGACGTTGTTGTTGGCACAATTTAACTATTGGAACCAATATCGCCCCGACCAGCAATATCGTGGCGTATAAGAGTACGTCAGCGGGGTGGTAGTTGGCTCAATTATCAGCCCAGCAAGCGATGTCGGCATAACATTGCTTGTCGGGGTGATATTGGTTCCAATAGCTGCGCCAACAACGTTGCTTGAATGTTTACTGACGTATATGATCCGTCAGTGGTCACGTCTAGTCGACGTCATCCCCTCCCCTTAACTGACGTTAATGTAACGTTACAGTAACGTCATATGATACGTCAGTGGTAACGTCTATTTGACGTCAACCCATCCTCTTAACTGACGTTACAGTAACGTTAAATAACGTCTATGATAAGTCAGTGGCGACGTCACGACTCCTCTTAACTGACGTTAATGTACGTTACAGTAACGTATATGATACGTCACTAGTCACGTCTAGTCGACGTCACCCCTTCCTCTTAACTGACGTTAATGTAACGTAAAGTAACGTGGAATATCACGTCAGATGACTTGATATTTAACGTGAATTATGACGTGCTTTCCTACACAATTCTGACGTGTAATATCACGTTAAGAAATCACGTTAACAAACGTCGCATTTAACGTTAGTAAAACGTAAACATACTCACGTGAAAATAACGTGATAGTTAACGTTGTTTTTGCCGTCGAATATTGTGACATCGTCACGTTAATTTAACGTTAAAAAATCACGTTAACAAACGTCGCATTTAACGTTAGTAAAACGTAAACATACTCACGTGAAAATAACGTCGCAGTAACGGCAAAAATAACGTGACAGTTAACGTTGTTTTTGCCGTCGAATTTTGTGACATCCTCACGTGAATTCTACGTCGAATATGACTTTAAAAAGACGTGATTTTTTACGTCTCTTGCTACTTGGGTAGTCATGTATTGTCATCAGAACTCAGAGCGTGTACAAAATTTCATCCTAATCGAAGACCGGGAAGTGGGTCAAATTAAGATTCCAAGATTTTCTTACATACATAGTTAGTTACAAGTGAAGCTAATAAAAGCGTGTTAAAAATTAAAGAAAAATATGTGTCTTTTAATTTTTTGATCATTTAATAGTGCTCGCGTGCTTTGAAAACAACCAAAAATATAGGGTCACAGAAATACAGTTCTCAGGAATTCCCACGGGAACGGGAATTTTAGCACCCCCCCCCCCCCCCTCCCTCCCTCCCTCCCTCATCACTTCAGGAGCTTAAATACCGCAAGCCATCCGGTTGCCTGGCGGTCGCTAAAACTACGCGTCATTGCTTTAACTATAGCTGTTATATAACAGCAACTATATTTCTTTAACAACATAGTGCTATATGGCAACATTATACTTAGCCATAAGGCTATCCTTAGGATAACCTTCTTACACTGTGTTATATAGCATTTATAGTGTGGGAAATCTACCGGGTCGTTGTATGGAGACCTCGCATTAATTCCTCAGTCGATTATTCTTTTGCTAGGATGTAGTATAGGTCATAACAAACACAAAACACTATTTTTCCAAAAAAAAAGTATGTCTTTTATTCAAAGGTAATTGGTAACACTCGTCATTTTGTTTGGAAAATTTCTCAGTCAGGTTTGTTCAGTGGGTGTTACGTTAATCTTATTTTAGCATAATATTTACGAATGTCCAAAAAAAAATTCTAGAAATAAAATTGTTATTACAGTATATTTCATAAACTTTATGGAAAATTCCTCAGCCTGGTATCGTTTTTTATTCACGTAAGGTAGTCAATTCAACAGCCACAACCGAAATTTCCAAAAAATATTCTACATACAATACGTCAAATCTCGAAATGAAAAATTTGTCTAGCCTTTTAAAGCGAGTGAGCACGCAGTAATATGTCGTCGTGCTTCAGCTATTGAGTCCAGTTTAGCATGCGCGGCTACGACTCAGCTATGCTTGCGTCATAGTGAAAAAAGTGGAGTAAGTTACTTCAATGATATAATTGTCTAATTTCATATTTGTACTTAACTCGTATCATTATAATTTTAATGAATATTTTGATGGCATAGTATTAATTAAACAATTTAGTATTTAATTGAAGCATCAGAGTATCATTGCCTCACTAAATAGAACACCATAACCACTACTCGCCAACAGATGACGCTTGTAGTGTCATAATGCACACAATGCAGCCGCATGCACCGATACAACTACGCTTCGACACTAGTCACGCCGCCTACCAACAGATGGTACATTGATCGAGTTATATAGATGCCGCTAACGTTTGTTCAACGCAGAAACATGACCCTCGGCGCATTGCCGAGGACTTTTTGAGAAACGCCCTATCGGTCTCAAGGTACGCATGCTATATGCCTCAACCAAGTTTGAGCATTTTAGTGTTGTGACACTAAGCCACTAGGCTAGTAATTTGTCCTAAGGGCACACCCTTAGGACAAATTACTGGCCTGGTACACATCTACCTAGCTGGGTAGTACTCGGCAAGTAATCACTAGAGAGAAGAGAGTACATGTAAATTTCTAAAGCAATAAATTGTAACCCATCAAAAACATTACATGTACAATAATGCCAGCCTCGCAACGCAGTTCTCCTACTTCAAAAAGTAATGAGGTCTAATGTAAAACCAAGCCGGTGTGCCGGATTTTACTAACAACATGTCATTGTGATCTTTTGAATATTAGATGTTTATATTTTTATAATAAAAAGAAACAGAAAAAATAACTTTGTTTCTGCATATATCTATATGGGATTACAATGTGAACTGTGCGGTTTGTAAAACTAGAGAACCCGGGATATTGCGGTATGTTTTAATTTTCAGTGGCTTTATAGTCTAAGAGTTAACCCTAGAAGTTAGAAGTGTTCAAAATTTGGAGCTTGTGGGACTGCTAGAAGTATCTTAGATATACGATGATCGTAATCAGTGAGTCAGTGACAAAATTAAGAGTTTTGACTTGCAATAGTTCTTAACGTATATAGTGAAATTCAATGATATTGGGATCTTTCTTGTGTTATGGCCTCTTTGTCACAGAAATTTCAGCCTTCTAGCTTTATCGATAACAGAATTAGAGGGGGTCGAAAATGGCCTGAATGGCTTCGGAAAAAGCATGGTTCGGCCGTGCCTTTGTTTTGCTCGACTTGGCAGGGGAACTGCCGTGCCCACAGATCTGGTACGCGCGACTTTTTGTCGTCGCCCCCCGCTTCCCCGCGAGAGCGATAACCATAGATTTCTTCATAACGGGTATATCAAGACATATGCGAAACAGCGCATTTGCCAGATGACTTAAACTTTTTATGTTACCCAAATTTAAACATAAGTTGTACTTATAAATGATGCTTAAATAAGATTTATGTCTGTTGTGTAATTCACCTGTGACAACTGTATTTTTTTCTCTGTGTAATATTCAATTTTTTTTTTGTTATAAGTCGAAATACGAGTAGATGTCATATGCTTTAGAAAAAGTGACCAAGTCCTCCGGTATCCGAGGCGAGGCCAGCATCCTTTTTTTGGCATCTACCTATGGTTGATATAACTCAAAACATTATTAGACATTCAATGACATACCATGCAATAGAATCAACATTATTGTACGCCAAAGACTGGCCTTTGTCATGTGTTGTTCCGTAGGTACAATAAATTATTTGTATCTGTATGGATCGAAGCGAATACTTACTCCGAAGACCGGATAACCACTTATCCACATAGTCTCCGCTGGCAATCTACTGGCAGTAGGATGTCGGGTCGCCCCCCCAAACCCGCAATACAAAGAGGCGATAAGTTGAGACAGATGTAGCCTAAGCCGGTCTCGGCTAGAAGTTGCCGTTTAAGATCGTGGCAAGTGCAAAACTTTTATGCGAGCTCTATGTCCCTAATGAGGGACAACAGGAACAAATTTTCGTCACCACAGTTACATTAGTGACCGATTGAATAAATCTTTTTGTAAAAATCTGTTTCAACTTAAAGAAAATCACAATTACCAAAAATTTACAAAATAGTTTTATTTGTTCCATATGACTAGACCCCGTTTTCAGTGGTGAAATTTTAATGAAAATGCTAGGGTTGGCATAGCACATTTTAATATTCTTAACATGACGTATATATATTTTGATGTAAGCTATATACTTATTTTATTTATACAGGGTGGAAAGATAAGTCGGGCCCTGGAGGGAAACTACCTTAAAACCTTGAGATAGCTCAATTCACTGAAAGGAAACATTCTTTGATTTCTTTAAAGGGACATAACTGTAAAAAAATTATTTGTTTTTTTTTCAGTAACAAGATACAATTGTGCTAATGCATATACATTTTAAAGTAAGATGACTAAGATTCGTGTTAAAACGTGTTAAATCGTATATATATGACGGTTCCTAGGATGAAATGATCACAGTATTCAAAACAATTATGACAAGTGGAAAAAGATGGCCAATAAATGAATTGTATTGCACAAGCGATAACCAGACATCAGAGTTACGGAAAATGTTACCTAATGAAAATACCATCTCAACGAATGTAACCTTTTTGTCATGGAGCGGTGATATTATTTAAAAATATAAGTTTTTTTTTAATATGTCACATGATGTACTCGAAATAAAATATTGTGTGACAACCCTATGATTCGATATCATTAAATTTTCACCACTGATAACGGAGTCTGCATATGACACATCTACACAACACGCATGCATTTTAAAAATGTGTCAAATATATTACAACTGGCGTACTTTTTTATTTACACTGTGACTAGGCGTTTAGCACCACTACAAATTATATCAATTAAGATAAAATTACTAACAGTATGGGGGTATTAATGTAGTGTTAATGTATATTTTAGTAACGTGCAAAACCATAAAAGTAAACTTTTTCTTTGAGTTTATTAAAGAAGATAACGAGAGTCTTGTCCTGCATCCCGTCGGGGACGGTCGCTTCCCTGCGAAGCTATTGAGCTCCTCAATGCCCGCCTAAAAACAATAGCGACCCGTCGCCGCACCAGCACGTCTAGCATAACTTGACGTTTGACGCGACAGTTCATACTTCAAGCGCGACTCGAAGTATGGAGTGACAGGCGACAACGTAACATATGCTAGCCGGCCTGATGTGTTAACTTTCGAGCCACAGTGACAGTACCGCGCTACTTTACTTCCATAACAGCCAGTTACTTTTAGCTGAAGTGCGAATATTTACGTGAATAGTTTACATCCGCATATGTACGCGCGTTCATATTAATTTAACCAGTACCAGTGAGTGTAACCTAGTGTGGTCGGTCGGCGCGCACACCAACGTACCTACCACCACGGCTGTGAGGCCACAGCAAGAGGGCACCACAAGCAGCCCCAAAGACCCAACGCAGAGGCAGTGCCTGCGGATATCGCCCTTCTCCACACTACGGCAATCTTGGGTGAGCCTTTTCCATACTATAGGTACCAGCTGAACCAGAACTGTAACGACCAAGAACTTCCGTCAACCCCAACCTTACCTTAGGCCACGGTTAACCTCGGTAACGCTAACGGCTGCCCCTACACAAGCCTTGACTTTCCTGGAGGTAAATATTATTTTGTAAATAAGCTACACCCCTGGCTGGTTAATATTTATATGTACGCGCGCCTAATTCAACGTCGTATTTTATGACCTATATACAATACAATACAATATTCTTTACGTCACACCTGGCCATAATGTGAGTTTTACCGCTCGCTACGCTTACGGTAAAACTCGCATTATGGCCAGGTGGGGACGTAAAATTGTGTACTCACCACGGGCAGTAAAAAAGAAGGCCCTCTATCGCATATTTACAACCCTCGCCTGCGGCTCGGGTCCCAAATACCTGCGATTTCGGGCTTTCTTTTTTTTACAGCCCTAGGTAAGTAATGTACTATTATTGCACCACACAAAGAAAAAGAAGTACAGAAACAGATTTAACAAAGTAAATAATGGCAACAACAGGTGGTCTTATCGCTATTAAGCGATCTCTACATGTATTTTTGCAATAGGGCAGGTGCGTCCATACCATATATTAGTTATGTGCACGCCGTGCACCAGTGAGTGACAATAAGTGCCTGAGGTCCGTGTCCACATCAACCGCGCTGAATTACGTGCTGCTGCACCGCAGCCTACCAGCGCCCAATTGCTGTGACGCGGAGACAATTAAATATCTCCACCTACTTTAGTGGAAAACTCGGTGAACCTGCTCCTTTTCTGGCCTTAAGACTTCTTATGCATCGCGCTAAAAGGGCAAGCAAAGCAAGGGCATTTAGTTAACTATTCGTCAGCCCTATGCAGTCAATTCAATTGCAAAGCTAAGACCCTCTGCCGTATCTATTATTTCTGTCTCCGTACCCCGCGCGTCCCTTATAATCGGATCTGGACATCGTCAACTTGATCAATTTACAATCACACTAACCCCCATACATTATAACATATACTGCTCACGCGAAACAACCGTCTTTTGGAACGTAAACCTTATATGCGGGCTCAGGCTAGTTCTTTCCTTTCCCTTTTGCACATTAATAAACAACACAAACTCGCCACCACCATCTCCAAAAGACTGGCTCCATACTAATTACAGCAAATAAAAGTAAATAATTAAATTAACAAATAAATACCCCAAGCACATTAGGTATAAAACAAATAGCAGTTACTGAGATCCGTAGTTATTTATTTAAGTACCTGCTAGACACGGCTGGCATATGAATAAAGGGCCTACAAGTAGCCTATTCAATATCAGATAAGCATACCGAGCCTCCATGCTTCTATAGTCAATCAAAAGTAAACAATAGTTAGCTATCAGACATAGTAATTAAAAAAAGGTCAGAGTGAGTGAGTGATATACGTACACGATTCCTGGTTCCTATTCTATAGACACTTCAGAAAAACATAAACCTGTAGCAAAATATGGTTGCAAACCCCAAGCGGTGAATAATTTTCATTCATTAATCAAACCCCAAAAACACTAGAATACCCAATTACGTCAAATATTAATAAAGTAACTTTACTAGGCCTAAATACTATAACTACTTACTAATTAAAAAAAAAAAGAACAAGACCGGTAAATGGAGAGACTCGATTAGTAATAATTAATTAACCGACAATTTTAGGACTAATCAGTTTACGGCCATAAAAGGGGCTGATCAAAGAAAACCGTGCCTACGGCTACATCAAAGTCATCATTAGTAAACTATTTAACGTAACACAGTATATGTTGCTCATATTTACCGGTTGGGGGCGAGTACAATTAGTCACGGGGACTCTTACGCCCTTTTGCTAGTCAAAATCCTTGATTTAATCAAAGTAAAATAACCACGCGAAAGTAAGCCAGCCGCCAACATCTGGCGGTCAGCTCGCCTGGGAATCCGGATAGCAGAAACAGCACAATAAATAATCATTGTACAATTTTTACCAAGAGAATAACACTATAAACATTTAGTTACCATCTGTGAGCTTAAAAAAACTAAGGGACAAAGATTGACGAACGGGACCATTGACGCAAAAGAGGCCGCTTTCAAATAACACAGCCCAAGCCGTTAGGCCTAACTGCCTACTGTCGTTGCGTTTGTAGATAGTAACATCAAATATCCGCCGACACAACCCTTATTCACCGTTCCAAGATAAAGACTCTAAGACCATAAAGCTGTAGTAAAAAAGAAATTTTACAAGATACATTGCAGGCTATAATTGCCGACGCAACTTAGGGACTGCGACCGCACATGGCTAGCCAGTAAATTGTTTTGAAATTGTCTTCTTATTGTTGTGGTAGCTCTTACTCCCTTTCTGTATTTCCCCTGCAAGGCAAGGCCACATGCCAAACGTTTTTTATTTCCCTTCTGTAAGCTTAGGCAGCAGGCCGGAGACCCTTAGATAATTTACAACAACAAGAAAAAGTTTATTACCTCAGGTCGTTACACACAAAAAAAAATTCAGCTCCTTTGTTTCTTGCTTTTTCGTTTTTAGGGATAGCCGACCACCAAATCAATAGGCTGTTGCGAAAACTTTTTAAATACTTAACATACCGCTATAATGGATATCATACCTATCCCAAAGGACGGCAACTGCTTATACAGGTCAATAGCAGATCAACTCAACAAGGTTCTGGCATCTTCCCCAGATCAGTACGACCACAGAATTGACAGAAACGAGCTGGCAAGTTATATCGAGGCAAATCGTAATGATGCTAGAATAAAACAAGCTCTATAAACAGCGTACTGGAAACACTCAACTATGAGAGTAACGACAGTATCAGCATGCTACAACCAAGTGAGGACATTCATATCCTGGTGCGGTCAAAGCTCGGAAACGGTCCAAAAAGGAAAGGGAGTGAAACAGGGATGTCCGTTGTCTCCCCGGCTGTTCCCAATTCTAATGGACGATGTACTACGTACACTAGAGGAAGAAGATGAAGCAGTCAAACTAGATCAGGATAACGGAATCCAGCTGTCTCTGACACTGTCCTTCGCGGACGATTTAATTGTATTAGGGCCATGTATAAACGTAATCGACCTTATAGTAACAAAGCTTAGATTTCTTTTAGACACTGTAGGACTCACAATAAACGCGACTAAGACCAAACTCATAATAAGGAACCCAATAGGAGACATCGAAGAAGATCAACAGACTTGACATCTAGGCGGCGCACCTATACAACCAATAAAAGAAATAAAATATCTATGTACGTTTATCACTTCAGCACACGATAGGCGCGCTACGGTAAAGTCCAGTTGCGACCAAGCCGTAAGAAATTCTAAGATACTTGTTAGATTTATACAGGACAAGAAAATAGATTGGAAAATAGCAAGGCTAATGTATAAAATGGTCATCTCCCCCGCTATGTCATACGGGCTAAACGTAGCTGCCCTGACTAAAGCCAACAGGTCCCGCCCCAGACGCTATGAGAGACACATCCTCAAGGAAATACTTCTAGCAGCCAGGGATCCCCCTAAACAAAAGATCAGTCAAATTTTAGAGGGGAAAACGATGACAAAAATCATCAAAGTCAGTCGGCTCTCATATTATGGCCATGTGCTCAGACGGGACAAGCCTCACCTACTTCACGCTGCTCTGAACTACAGAGAGTGCGGGAAAAAAGAAGGACGTCCTATATGGGTAAACTCACTTAATCACGATATTAGAAACTACACCAACAGATCCCGCTCCTACTGGGAACGCTTATTCGCAAAAAGAGGTCGCCTAAAGAAAGAAGCGGAAAGAGAAGAAAGCGGAATAAGAAGAGGGCATTAAACACCAGAGCAATATTCGCGAAATTTGTAAGGAACAATCTGGGGCGGGATAGAAAGGGAACCAGAGGAGGGGGGGACTAAAGCAGTCACAAATTTATTATCTATTACTCACCAAAGTATAGTATCTATCTACCCCATGCTGGCTTCACGATGCTTGTATTCGGGTCGGCCCCAAACTCCTGTCTCTCCTATCATCCCGACTGCAAACCTACACTCCAGACCTATTTACTTGGTATCCCGGTGTCTTGGGCAGGTTGTTGGTGCCTCCGGCAGGGCGGCAGAAGTTGGTGCCTTACTGGTTGGGGGTTCGGATTACCCGGTCCTATTTAGCATTTGTGGTTTAGTCGGGGTCGTATAATACTAACGCACTCGGCCGGCTCTCTATCGCTTATGCTGAATCAGGAGGGTAAACCGAGCTCCTAATGCCGTTTTGTCTTAACACCTCCTCCCTCTCGTAGTCTCCTCTTCCGAGTCCTTGCAGAAGTACTTCTGGCTGGGATTACCACTCGTATCGTATCGTATCGTATCGTATCGAGTTTATTAAAGAAGATAACGAGAACGCTGCGCATGGCCCCTCGCATCCCCGCTCCCGCGTCCCGCGTCCTGCACGTGCGCATTCCACTAACGAGTGAAATATTAGGTATCTTATTTGTGACATGATTTAACTTTTTAATACGCAGGATATTTTTTTGGATTTTTGTACAGTCGCAAGAAAACTCTTAAAGGAAATATAATTTAAAAAAAAAATTGACGGAGCAATAAATAAAAAATTAAAAAATTCTTTATTTCGAACAGAGTCCATATACGAGTACGAGTAGTATTAATAATTAATTACAAACACTTAAGCTATGTTAGTAGGGTATAAATCAAATACTAATTTAATTTAAATATCTGCCACGCTCTGGAACACCCGGTACGTGCGCATGCGTTCGCTCCCAGTGTTCCAGAATGGGGCAGTCCATCCTCTCACTTATGACCCTCAGGATGGTGTTGTGGCTCCCTCGCACTCTGCGCATGAGTGATGCGACACGATGACGAATCACCGCGCCGAACCCCTCCGTGTGCGCATACGCAAACATTGCTGAGGCGCTGCAGTAGCGCGGGAGCCCCAACAACACCCTGAAGGCATTGTTATATTGTACACGGAGGGCGTTGTAGGCTCGCTGCGTATAATTGACCCACAGTTTGCACGTGTATAAAGTTTGGCAGAAGGCTTTAAAGAGAGTAATCTTTACTTCAACGCTACATCGTGCAAACCTGCGTGCCAACATGTTACAGCGAACCGCCATCGCCCTCCTTTCCCTCTCAATATCGCTATCATCTTTTAAGTCTCGGTGTCTTTTAATACTCGGTGACCACATGGCCGAGATACTTAAATTGCTTAACTCTGATGAGGCCTACACCATTTAGCAGCACTGGGGGCATAATCGTCACTTTTCGATTCTTTGGATGAAATATCATAAGCTCGCTTTTCTTAACATTGTAAAGGAGGCCGTGCAACTTAGCATACTCTTCACAAATTCTCAATAACCTTCTGAGTGCTGAGATCGATGGGCTGAGCAGCACCATGTCGTCTGCATAACTAATACTGTTGACAATATGTCCGTCAATCGATCAGCCGACTCCAGTACTACTCAGCTCATCGATCAGCTGGTTCACGTACAGGTTGAAAAGCGAAGGAGACGTCAACCCCCCTTGTCTCACTCCGCATTCCAACCCATACTCATCAGAAAGTTCGTAAAGCCATTTGACCCGGTTAGTTTGATGTGCATACCAATATTTAAAAATATTGATCAGTTCACCCGGCACACCATTGTTAACTAGTTTAGACCACAGAATATCATACCTAACCAGGTCAAATGCCCTAGACAGATCAAGAAATGCAGCATAAACAGGCGTATTCCTGTCCGTGTAGTACCTAACGACATGCTTGAGGGACAAAATGGCACTCTCAGTCGATAGCCCGGGTCTAAACCCGAGCTGTGCATCGTGTAGGTTTATGTGTTTTTTAAGTTGTCTCTCAAGGATGGCGTCAAGCACCTTGGACGCAGTAGTCGCTAATGAGATCGGCCGGTAGTTGCATTTATCTGAAACATTTCCAGTTTTATTTTTAGTTATAGGTACCACGACCGTCATCATTAGTTCGCTGGGCAGGTAGGAATGACGAATACATAACGTGTACAGCAACCCTAGCAATCTCGGGAGGTGTGGCCCTGCGTGTTGAAAGTGTTCGATGCTCTTGCGAAAAAAATATATTTACCATCTACTCCTGACACTTTATCATGCTGTAAAGTTTTTTTGGACTGAGGAGTTAATGCGAGGTCAACCCCTCTATTGCCTGGCCTATTATAGCAGCTGGTGTGGAGAGCACCATAAAGCTTGCAAACTTGACAGTAAAGTTAGATGGATAGATTTTATCGAGGTACTAGGGTATCATGGTCATATGGGAGATGGTTTGTACCTGAATTACTGACTGTGTGGCGTTTTGTTGTGTATTTCGGCGTCAGCATATTGGAACAAATTACTAGGGGCGCATATGTTACTAGATTATTTTCGTGTGTTTTATTTGATCTTTTTGTGTTTATAACCTACAAGGGGCGCTGAAATTTACTAGTAACAGAGGAAGATAAACTTGAAAATTATTGGGGTACTTCTTTGATAAATATAAAGGGAATAGATATGGTACCAGGCGCACGATCGTGTGCCATCAAATATAGGTTCCGGCGCCTATATTGAATCAGTCGTGTCATGGCCGCCGAAGAGCGTGCTTTCAAGATTAACGACTAAAATACCCGTAAATCATGCCAAATTGTGCCTTTTTTTAATGCTTTAATAGCTCAAAACATTAAAACAAATCTCACGGAATAACTTTTCATTCGTAAGTACTGTTTTAAATACGCAAACATTATTTTTTATCAAAATTTATCAAAAACATTTTTGTTATTGAGTAAGCGAGACAGTTAAATAGGCAGTACCCACGCGTGAAACACGTATGTCCGAGTGTCATGCCCCTTTGGGTAGCGTTAGCAAATAATATGCTGATAAAAATTCATTTATATTTCATTCTGTTCTCCTAGTGCTTGAAACCGTTACCAAGCTAAACGTATGTACAAATTATTTATGTATAGAATTAAACTTCTAAACTAGAGCCTGTTGCATGACAATTTGTGAATTGTAATATTTGCTGAATGTAGGGTTCCGTAGTTGCCATCACAATACACCCAATCAAAATGTATTTTTTTAGGATATTTTACGTCCTTTTACTATGAAATTACAACTTTTTGAAATAACTCAAAAATTGCTCAAATAACACAATAGTTTTTAAATATAGTTTCCATTGAAAGTAATTATTAGGTGTCACGCTCTTGAATTTCCCCATATTAAAAAGTTTGAAGGATTTTTGGAGCCATTATATCCGCGAAAGTTTCAATCGGGACGCGATGACCATTTTTTTAAATTGATTAAATCGCTGCTGTTCCTCAACCCACCAACAGAGAGGCAGCTTAACCACTTGACAAGTTATCACCTGGGACGCGATGACCAACAAAATTTGTTTCTGGCTTACGGTCTATACAGACATTACTTAAGCCTAATAGGTATTATAAATTATTTTTTTACTTGAAACATCTGTAAATGAGAAAACATGCATACCTATAGCTTTCTGGTCTAGACATAAATTTCGATTTTACATGTCAAAACCTTTTAAGCAATTATCTTTAATACCAGAGAATAAATACGTTTCTAGAAATTAAATATGATTCGTCAGGTGATAACCAAAACTCAGTAAATGCAAAAAAAAAAGATTTAACTAAAATCAACCTTGTTTTGTTACTAATATGGTTCATTACGGCTATACACTTGAGGTAGTAATTAGTGAATTTTGGGTGTCACCCGATTAATGTAAGCAATTATCTTTAATACCCGAATTACCCGATAATGAAAACGTTTCTAGAATAGTAGTTTATGTAACTGTTACGTAATAAGGCCTTATTACGTACAGTTGCATACACTGCTTTATTTACACACATATTATAAATCCTATATGATGTGTTCGGAAACCAGTAGAATGACCGCCATTGCACCGCCATGACCAACTCGATTGTGTCGGCAGTCGCGCGGACGCGTGCCGGCGCTCGGGGAGAGCGCGGATCTTCGTTACGTTACCGTAGGTAATGAATTTTCATACCACACTGTCAGAGATGTTACGTTACTGGTTGCAATAATGGTGGTAATTACATACGGAATAGAGGAATTATGATATTGGTGTAGATAAAGTATATTACTTAAATTTCTAACAGTTTTATTTGCTCTTGCTCCTTTAGCCGTGAACACAGTGAATCCATCTTTTTGTAAAGGGTCGGCAGCGCGCATGTGACACCTCTGGAGTTGCAGGCGTCCATAGGCTAAGGGTAGTTGCTTACCATAAGGCAGGCCGTATGCTTGTTTGCCACCGTCGTAGTATTAAAAAGTTTTATTTGCTAACGCTACCTACGAAATTAGGCACCTAGCGCTGATTCCCGAGACTTAGAACACGTTCAGGATAAGTGAATCTTTTTTACCATTATAACTATGCACAATCGGAGGTCACACCTTTACATTGGCTTTCTTGAGTCGTGCGCGAGGTAGGCGATGGAAATTAAAGTACTAGGACCACACGGATCATTCGCAGTGTCTGCGTAGTGCAATATAACCGTCGCTTACCATACGCGTCTCTTTTGATAAACCATTATTGCATTAAAAAGAGAAACCTCTAGATCCGTAACACCTACGCGTAATCGTAGATGCCTTTATACTGGTTTTTTGAGACGATCGTACGTTACCTATTTCGTTGAACACTGGAATATTCGACTAGAGCACCAGCAGTTTAGAACTAGAGATTTATTCATATTTTAAATATATAGTATGCTATTGACTCGACATTTAATTTTCTATCTCGGTCTATCTTGCCCACTTTCATATCGATGCGACAAGGACTTACTACGATTAATATCAATTCAAAATTTTAATTTTTTCAAACCCAAATGACTCTGTTTTTACTTCTATACGTCATTGTTAGAATTATGACCATCTTGCTTCTACTGCATCTACTGTAAATTATATTCACATTCAGTGCGATATAACTTATTGTAGATTCCTTTCCGTAGCCTTTATTGCGCGGATTTTAGAGATGCCTTAATTGAAAAAAAGAAAAAACAAATGTCACTGTTACTGACAAACGTCACTTCACTTTTCCTTCCCGCGCGTAGCGCAATGGATGCGATATAATATAAATTTATCGATTTTTAATGGATTTTTCCGTAAATCCTCGTAATTATCATTTCCGGTCGGTGGCCCGTGTGCCCAACCGCACCATTTCTAGTTTTAAAATTGTAAAGTGTAGTTTATCTCCGGTCGGTGGCCCGTGTGCCCAACCGCACAAATTTCTAGTTTGGTATTTTGTAAAGGCATGTTACCACATAAAGTACGCATGGTCTCTTTAAACTCTTTATGCATGGTTTCTCCAGTTTTCTCTCTCGTTGTTCTCACGATTTGGCTGTTTTTTTATTGGACTACTTTGTTTCATAAAAAATAGTTCCTATTTTTTATTTTTCCTAATAAAGGGGGTATTGTAACAGTGCTCGTACGCACTGTCACATAGATTACTTAAAATCCCCTTTATCAGTTTGTAAAAACTCACAACAAACCTTTCTTAGTTAATGTTTTATTCCAATGGTGCCGTTCAGAGTTAACATACAAATTCCATTAATTTCATGTTGTTTTGCTTCTTCCCTACGTCATCGCCGTACTTTATAAAATAACCTCGATCTGTCATGCGTCAGAATTGACACCTGACACTGACAAACGTCAAACGTCCCAGAATACCACGGATAATTTGATTCCTCTATCAGTTTAATCCTTGACTTAAACAGAAATCATTTAGATTCCTGGCAACATTTCTTTTTTAAGTGTGTCTACACTTAAGAGCTTCCGCTCTCTCACTTTTTCCGAAGCCTCGCAGACGAACAAGTGCTCGAGGAAATCTATTAATATCGCGAGTGATATTGTGACTTTTTAAAGTTTTTAAGCAGTTGCTTCTTTTTGGAGAGCCTTCCGGATCAGCAGGTATGAATATTTCAAGAAAACCTAATCCGATTTAATTTCTTTTTTCGCCTACGCGATTGTTCCAGGATGTGATTCCTTGTGACCCGGCGGTTGAAATGGCCGTTTACTGTTATTTTCAAGGGGCAAATGTAAGTATTTCCTCGTTGTTAATAGTGTAGGATCGCCATCTTTAAGAAAATACGTCGAAATAATCGGATGCTAACACGCGCCATTTTCCTTTACAGACGGAAGCGTGTTTGCCCCTTCTTTTGCCTTCTCTCTTCTCCCCTTCTCTTTTTCCTCCCGCCAATTTTTTGCTTGGATGACCAAATATGTGGGTCAGAAAACTCTCCTGGAGCGATGAGCTCCCCCCGCTGTCTTGAGTCGGCGCCTAGCCGCCGTTACACCTTCGCACCACTCCCAATGGAGGTTTAACCTCCATTCTACCTCATTCCGGCCGTCCCGAAGAGCCACAGGCTCACCGTTCTCCGGAGCATCTCCGAGACATCGAGGATCCACGTGGCATGGACCCCCCTCGGTAACCACCACGCACGACTCCCGGTTCAGGTCGGTGACATATTGCCCTGTTTTAAAAGGTCTTAAAATTTTAATGAGTTAATTAAGTAAAGTAGAAATAACAAAATTCTCGCTTCAACATGTCCAGGTTTTAAAAAGAAAATTTGACAAGAATTGTTAGGTAGATATAGAGGTACCGCTGAATAGACTATAAGATATGTGGACAGCCTAACCCCCTTCGGGGAAAATGAAAAATTAAGAAATAAACTTGTAAAAGGTAACCAGATATTTTCAATTAACTTCCCCTCCCTTATGATTAAAAGCTTCCATTTTGTTCTTTTTTTGACTTAGCATCCGGTCTTAACTGATGTGTGACTGAAGGTTCTGGCGCCCGATTTCTTAGATTTAATTTTGTAAATTTGAACCCCAGTCCGGACACATCTTCTATTTCTTATTTTGGTCTCAGGCTACAAGAAGTGACTCTCTCTTTTCTTGTTTTGTTTTAGGCTCCGGACAGCTCTTATTTTTTTATCTTATTTATCTCTGCCCGGAAAGCCAATCTAATTGTATCTTTATGGGTCCCTTCCTCTAGCCTGGGAAACTTTCTTTAGCCAAACTTGACTGAGTTTAGGATCAGCTTTGGTGATTCCAGTAAGTATCTTATAAATAAAACTTTCTTTTCTTAGTAAAAACTTTATTCAGAAATAACTTTGTGATACCAATTATCTTACATGTTAACATTAACACATCTAACGTTACAATTGTCGCTGCCGAACAGGGACATGACATGATCTGACTTGACTTTAAACTTTTACCTTTATAAAACTGGTTACCTTAAATATTTAATGAGCGGTTAATATTGTGTATTTGCACCTGGACATGAATTTGAGACCTTTTAATACTTGTATTGTATTCTGATTTCTGGCATTGTACTTTTAAACCTGTGTGTTGTTTACCCAAACAGCTGTTGATCTGTTTTGGTAAACATTTGCTTTAGCATTATATCTACTGTTTTTGGGTGAGATATTTATTGTGCTTTTGAAATTTAGGTACATAATAGATTGTTTTTACGGTTTACATTAAAATATTTTAAAAAAAAGCATAGAATTTATACTGTAAAGTAAATCTAGTTAGTTAAATTTTTGTCCCAGACTACCTAAAACAGATACTTCAATTTAATTAATTTTAATTAATTAAAATTTTTTGTAGTTTTTTTTTTTTTTTTTTATACTACGACGGTGGCAAACAAGCATACGGCCTGCCTGATGGTAAGCAGCTACCGTAACCTATGGACGCCTGCAACTCCACAGGAGTCACATGCGCGTTGCCGACCCTTTACAAAAAGGAGGATTCACTGTGTTGACGGCTAAAGGAACAATAGGGTCCCTCATCGTCAACACACTGGGTCCTCTTTGAGCTCTTTGGCAACCTTACTCACCAGCAGGAACACAACACTATGAGTAGGGTCTAGTGCTATTTGGCTGTGGTTTTCTGTAAGGTGGAGGTACTTCCCCAGTCGGGCTCTGCTCCAGATTTGAGCGAGATGACATTCACTGAACGTCACACACCACAAGCGAGATGCCATTCGCAGTGCCCATACCTCTCTTTTTGGTATAGTTTAAGGACATACCCAAGTCCGGACGTAGTTTAAGGACATACCCCGGGTCCATAAAGTAGTGTAGTGTTTCTAGAATACTTTACTTTGAATAGTGCTTGCTTGTTTTGAACCTAATCTGGAAATAGTTATCATTTTCATTTGTTTTTGACAATATACAGGGTGTCCCTTAGCGGAGACAATAATTTTTCTCGACTTAAATTTTTTTTGTTGTTTAGTAACTGTTTGATAAATAATTATAACAACATACAGAGTGTATCGAAGGTACCATCAGCCGTATACAGGGTGACTTTAAGATAGTTTTAAAAAATATTTTTTGAACTTAGACTTTTGAATAGAATTTCAGTACCACAGTGTACAGGGGAAGCAGTAGAGTCAAACCCTCATACAGGGTGAACAATTTTAACTTCATTATTTTTTATTTGAATTTTCTTGTTAATCTGACTTTGTACTGAAAAAACTAGGTATGGAAACTATGTTTTATATGAGATGTATTGTTTAAACTTTTAATTTTAAAATTTTGTAAAATTGAGGGTGATGTTATCAACCTAGTGTGTCTAACTCGAATCTTGATAAGTTTCCTAGGTATTATATCATAGCTATTTTAAGTTAAACTTGTTTAAAGTGTAAGAAAACCTGGACATATATTAAGAACAGATAGTAAAACCCAAAGAGGCCTGAAACGGTTAAATACATCAAGATAAATGTCACCACTTTGACTTGTTAAGACTCGACTCGAGATTGCCTATATACCAAAAGTTACTGATTCAAGAACGGGTGGACGGTGGTCGAACACCATTTCGCTGAGAAGTGTGTGCTTCGACTAGTCGTGTTGATGTTTCGAATTGAGATTTTTCGTTCCTAGCTATTTTTTCGTCCCAACTGCTGACATCAATTAAATTTTTCTTGGAATTATTTTTGAGACTATAGTTTGTGCCTAAACTCACTAACTTTTTCCAATGGATCTATTTGTTTTTGTCTGGTTCTTTTTCAGATATATTATAGACCAAACTTTATTTTTATTTCACAAGTCCTTAGACTTATTTCTATTATTTATTGTTCTTTGTTGCGGTATTGCGTGGAGATCTTTTTTGTCCAGCCTTGATCTGGAATTCGTTTTTCCTAGGGAAATTACCCTAGTCTTTTTATTTTTTAATATTCTCCCCGCACGCTTTTATTTTGTTTTGATGGTTTCTTAGTTACTTCTAACACTCGTGATTTCTCTCTTCTTTAACACCCGTGTGGGGACGGGCAATAGAATACATTTCTCCACCGCTGCCAGAAGCGTGACGTAAGAGGCGTCTAACTGTGCAAGCACCCGTGTGGGGACGGGCAATAGAATACATTTCTCCACCGCTGCCAGAAGCGTGACGTAAGAGGCGTCTAACTGTGCAAGCCCCGTGTGGGGACGGGTTATAGAATACATTTCTCCACCGCTGCCAGAAGCGTGACGTAAGAGGCGTCTAACTGAGCGGTAGTTCCTAAGTCCTTATGAGGAACTATCGTAGAATAGGGTCTGTCAGGAAGGAATTTGTTTAACTTAAGGTAGAATTATCTGAATCTGTAAATTTAGCTTCTCAATTTAGCTACTAATTTAGCTTTTAAATTTAGTCTTTAAAAGTAGCCTTATAATTTAATCTTAACTTTCTCGGTTTTGACCAATTGGTACCGATCTCTCGGCTTGTGACTTTTACTCCTTACCTCAACTGGCCCTTGAGGAAGGAATTGGATTTTTCAAACCCCCTTTGTGGTGGAGGTAGCTTTAGACTGCTCATATGAGTGTAGGTCGAAAATTAATTCCCTGGTGTAGGGAAAGCCGGTGGTGTTGCGCCGGTACACATAGGCTTCTTAGAGTTGTCTCAGTACACTCTATTATTTTTCTTTTTCCCTTTGTGTTTGGAAGATTGGTGGAGTGGAGCCAGTCACATCGGTGAATTAGCTTTTTTGTGTCTTTGCACACACCTTTTTCTTTTTCCCTTTGTGTTTGGAAGATTGGTGGAGTGGAGCCAGTCACATCGGTGAATTAGCTTTTTTGTGTCCTAGCACACACCTTTTTCTTTTTCCCTTTGTGTTTGGAAGATTAGTGGAGTGGAGCCAGTCACATTGGTGAATTAGATTTTGTGTCATAGCACACACCTTTTTCTTTTTCCCTTTGTGTTTGGAAGATTGGTGGAGTGGAGCCAGTCACATTGGGGAATTATTTTCGAAGTTTGTAATGGAGGTTGGAAAGCTCTTGCTGTTTGCTCATCGAAGAGTTTTCTTAACGACTATAGTCAGTGGCGAGGGTGCCTAACTGATCTATCTTGTCGTCTTTTGTTGTTAGTTGGAGGATTGTTTAACTTAGAGAATTGGTCGGTGGCGATGGTGCCCAACCGCATCCATAAACTCGAGGTTTGCTGAAGGTAAACAACACTAATAGTTTGTAAGGTTGTTATTTTGGTCGGTGGCGATGGTGCCCACCCGCATCCATTAGTAGCTTTAATTTGTAAGTAGTTTTATTTCTGGTCGGTGGCCCGTGTGCCCAACCGCACCAATCCCACTTTCTAGTTGTAAAGTGTAGTTTATTTCCGGTCGGTGGCCCGTGTGCCCAACCGCACCATTTCTAGTTTTAAAATTGTAAAGTGTAGTTTATCTCCGGTCGGTGGCCCGTGTGCCCAACCGCACAAATTTCTAGTTTGGTATTTTGTAAAGGCATGTTACCACATAAAGTACGCATGGTCTCTTTAAACTCTTTATGCATGGTTTCTCCAGTTTTCTCTCTCGTTGTTCTCACGATTTGGCTGTTTTTTTATTGGACTACTTTGTTTCATAAAAAATAGATCCTATTTTTTATTTTTCCTAATAAAGGGGGTATTGTAACAGTGCTCGTACGCACTGTCACATAGATTACTTAAAATCCCCTTTATCAGTTTGTAAAAACTCACAACAAACCTTTCTTAGTTAATGTTTTATTCCAATGGTGCCGTTCAGAGTTAACAATTGGTGATTTATCATACAAATTCCATTAATTTCATGTTGTTTTGCTTCTTCCCTACGTCATCGCCGTACTTTATAAAATAACCTCGATCTGTCATGCGTCAGAATTGACACCTGACACTGACAAACGTCAAACGTCCCAGAATACCACGGATAATTTGATTCCTCTATCAGTTTAATCCTTGACTTAAACAGAAATCATTTAGATTCCTGGCATGTGATTGTTCCAGGATGTGATCCTTGTGACCCGGCGGTTGAAATGGCCGTTTACTGTTATTTTCAAGGGGCAAATGTAAGTATTTCCTCGTTGTTAATAGTGTAGGATCGCCATCTTTAAGAAAATACGTCGAAATAATCGGATGCTAACACGCGCCATTTTCCTTTACAGACGGAAGCGTGTTTGCCCCTTCTTTTCCCTTCTCTCTTCTCCCCTTCTCTTTTTCCTCCCGCCAATTTTTTGCTTGGATGACCAAATATGTGGGTCAGAAAACTCTCCTGGAGCGATGAGCTCCCCCCGCTGTCTTGAGTCGGCGCCTAGCCGCCGTTACACCTTCGCACCACTCCCAATGGAGGTTTAACCTCCATTCTACCTCACTCCGGCCGTCCCGAGGAGCCACAGGCTCACCGTTCTCCGGAGCCTCTCCGAGACATCGAGGATCCACGTGGCATGGACCCCCCTCGGTCCACCACGCACGACTCCCGGTTCAGGTCGGTGACATATTGCCCTGTTTTAAAAGGTCTTAAAATTTTAATGAGTTAATTAAGTAAAGTAGAAATAACAAAATTCTCGCTTCAACATGTCCAGGTTTTAAAAAGAAAATTTGACAAGAATTGTTAGGTAGATATAGAGGTACCGCTGAATAGACTATAAGATATGTGGACAGCCTAACCCCCTTCGGGGAAAATGAAAAATTAAGAAATAAACTTGTAAAAGGTAACCAGATATTTTCAATTAACTTCCCCTCCCTTATGATTAAAAGCTTCCATTTTGTTCTTTTTTTGACTTAGCATCCGGTCTTAACTGATGTGTGACTGAAGGTTCTGGCGCCCGATTTCTTAGATTTAATTTTGTAAATTTGAACCCCAGTCCGGACACATCTTCTATTTCTTATTTTGGTCTCAGGCTACAAGAAGTGACTCTCTCTTTTCTTGTTTTGTTTTAGGCTCCGGACAGCTCTTATTTTTTTATCTTATTTATCTCTGCCCGGAAAGCCAATCTAATTGTATCTTTATGGGTCCCTTCCTCTAGCCTGGGAAACTTTCTTTAGCCAAACTTTACTGAGTTTAGGATCAGCTTTGGTGATTCCAGTAAGTATCTTATAAATAAAACTTTCTTTTCTTAGTAAAAACTTTATTCAGAAATAACTTTGTGATACCAATAATCTTACATGTTAACATTAACACATCTAACGTTACACTAGGTACACACTGTATCCTGTAAATATGGCACAATATAAAAGCCAATACTACATTTAAAGGGTGGGTAGGAGGTGGATATTATTATGTTCTCCTCATTAAAAAGACTATTGTTTGTGCGCCCTGACAGGGCTGGCTAGACCTAACGGGAGGTAGATAGGTAATCATTTGGAGTAAGAGGTAGCAGTGGCGCATCATCCATATAATTCAATTTTTACTGGCTTGCCTAATTTTCAGTCAGTATAGTATTTCCATTAAGACTCAAGTAGAAAAGGAATCTCAAATTACCTCCGGCTTCCCTGAGAATAATTCTGACGCGCCGCTACTGGTAGGTAGGTTAGCTAGGTAGGATTGTATTTTCATTCATGCCTTTATAAAAATTAAGCAGAGTCACAGATACATTGGTTTCTATAAAATAAAATTAAAAATAGTCAAAAGAAAAACCTTATTACAACCATTATACATGACTGAACTTAAGCCCCACATATAAAAGGGAACTGGATCCCATGTTAACTCGTTATAAAATAATTGATTGACAACAGGAGGGACATGGCTTTGGAACGATTGGGGGGGTAAAAATGATGTTGAGATGACTAGATAAGAGTTACAACACATGTTTTTAATGTTACATGTTTCAAGAAATTAATTCTTTTTCTGATTGAATGTTACCATATATTATTTTACATCAATTATTGTTGCTGGATACTTAATAATTTCGCAACGATTTATATACTTAGCAGAAAGACTAAAAATAATTATAGGTTTTTTATACCTATACTTCTTAAGTATCTGTGACATTCTGAGGCAACCTAATCATTTAATTCATTCATGCTAACATGTTGAGAGGATATTGAAGAATTCTTTTATTTTACATATTTCCAAGATTCTCTTGGCTCTTCTTCAGATTACATTTAGATTTATTTGATTCTCCATTGATTCATAGATTTGCTCTATTTCATAGATGCGACGTTGTATCTGATCTCATTGACCTTTTGTATTCAGACATAATTTTCTACCTATGTATTATTTATTTTTAATACTCTTCCTTAGATAAGATTTATAGGGAAAGCCTCTGACATGATTATATTTGCTATTAAAGTTTCACAATCCTGGTTCGTCTGTGTTGAGATGTTTGGTATAAAAAGCATAAAGGACTTATACAAGATTACAGGGAAAAGGATATAATATGAGGAAAAATAAAATCAAAAATATAGTACTGTAGGTACATGTATATCCCAATCAATGGTTTAAATCAGTGGCAACTAATTTGTATATTTTGAAATAAAATAAAATTAGTATTCATAACATTAAACCATGTACACAACAGTTGCATTATTTATGTGAGAATATATATTTTATTTTTATTAAAAACTACCTCTTACGAAGGTTAGTTCTATCTTACTTTAAGTTACCATCTTAAATTATGGATCTTTACTACTAAGGCTTGTTTGTGAACCAAGTTCCTATAGTTATGTGAACTATACTATCACAAGACATCATGGTATAATTCATAGTAAAGATTGCCAGGTTCAACAGGCAACATTAATGTTGAGAAATATGTTATTTATGATTAAAAGGACTATATATATATAATTATATCAAATTCACAAGAAATCATTGTCATTTGCACCAGGAGATTCATTTATAAAATTATGTTATTTAATCACAGCATTATTATTATTTGATTTTTTGTCCAGTTTGTTTATTTATACTCTAATTATATAGACAAGAGTAATTACGTTTAATGTAAATAGTAACGATTCATATGTATATAAATAGCAAACTTGCTAAACTCTTCGAAGGGCATAATGGCGTCAGAAAATACGCAATATTGAACCCAATTAATTATCTGTAAATAGAGTTCAAAATAATTATGCAAAATATTCATTTTCTTTTTGCCTCATAAATACATAAACTTAAATAAATACTGTTTATAAATGGGTGTCAGAGTGGTACAATAATAGTATTTAACTGAAAATGAGTGCCATTCAACATAGAGTACCCATCATCATAGCATACATTATTTTATTATATTTTTTGTTTTGTTGTATTGTTCTCTAAGATCACAGGGCAGATTTTACCACAGGTAGTGGATTAACTTATATAATTTATAAGTTCCCCATTATGGACAGATAATAATGTGTAAATTGAATTACTAATTCTCAAGTTTCTATCAAAATAGTTAAGTCACTATGTTCTTCGGTCTAGAATAGGGACTTTAACCTAATTCTTCTTATAAATTTGTGTGAATATTAGGGCTATGCCCAATAGTATTTGAGATAATTAATTACATTCTTATAAAAGTTGGATTTTAGGTTTAGGTATGTAGTTTTTAATAATTACTGAGTGGAAAAGTTTGTCAAAGTAAGACCTCAAGTCAATGTGACAAGGGGCACAATTTTGACTTTGAACGGGTTTTTATCAGCACAATTAACCTTTGTTTATGTTAAATAGATAATATAAATGGCTAAGATTCTCATGAAGCCATACATTGATTGTTTTGTGTAGTACCATACTAATTATTTTTTCCATTTTATTTAAATTCTTAAGTGACCTCTAAACATCTACAATAAGTTATATCGCACTGAATGTGAATATAATGATAGGATTAAACGAACTTACCTAAAGTGAAGTTCAATCCTGATTATATGAAACATTCAGTGCGATATAAGGAGACTCCCACCCTCCTCGAGTAACCATGATGGGTTACTTCCCCGTTTATGTAATGAAATGAATACTCTAAACGAAGTGAAGTGACGTTTGTCAGTAACAGTGACATTTGTTTTTTCTTTTTTTCAATTAAGGCATCTCTAAAATCCGCGCAATAAAGGCTACGGAAAGGAATCTACAATAAGTTATATCGCACTGAATGTTTCATATAATCAGGATTGAACTTCACTTTAGGTAAGTTCGTTTAATCCTATCATTATATTAGTTGGTCTCTGTCACACTTTGTGCAATGCGCAAAATATGGAAATCTCGCTTACACGCCCGTGTTAAGTATATTGGTGTATCTCTTTTACCCCTGATGCACATGTACATTATAGCAGTGTGTAAGCATTTACAAGTGTGTGGGTGCCGGAACACATTTCGGTTTTGTCAGCTATGAACGTAAGGTATCTTCCTCTTTTTACTTTAATCAAAGGGGTACTTGGGTACCATAGTCATATGAGAGGTGGGTTAATATAATATTGTGCTTTATGTACTGATTAGTCTGATTACTTGATTAATGATTAGTCATCACTCATCAAAAGGAGGTGGGCCGTTGCGCGTGCTTCTGTATCAGGCGTCGGAGACCCGGCAATACTTCAGCTTTGGGTTGGGCGACGGCCGACGTAGATATACTACAGTCATTTTACGGGCGGCTAGTATGGGGAATTGGAAATAATTAATAATAGCTAATATTTTTAGTGTAACGGATATATCATGATACAAGTATTATTTACGCAATGAAATCCTACAAAATATCGTTATTCGCTAACCGCCACAAATATGTACACACATATTACAAGCGTTTTTCTTGTAGAATTTTAATGAATATATCGTTTCTAAGTCATTTAAAATGTGTAAGAACAAACTACCAATTATTACTATTTGTTTCTAACGAATTAGGATATATATCGCCCGCGCCGTACATTTTGTTATTTATATGGTTTTACATGGACACGGTTTCTTGTTTTTCGTTTTAAACAGAAAGAAGACTTAAATGTCGTCATATTTACAAATAAAAATAATTGATATTATTGTAAATAAAAATATACAAATTTTTTATATATATTTTTTTACCTATTTAACTACTTCCGGGTGGAAAGTTGGTAGGATTTTTGCATATATTATCTATAAATATTCCATAAGAATGAATCGTAAAAAAATCAGGCTATTATAAATTAATGTTTGACGCAACCGTATCTTTACTGTACTAATAGCCCATAGCGCGCTGCGTGCGCTCAATTTCCCAGGTGCCGGAGGTACTTAGGCGATTATCACACTGGCGCCGCAACCGGATGCGGCGACGGTGTGCAAGCGTGACAGCGCTATACACATGCAGAGCGCTGTCTCGCTCGCGCACTGGCGCCGCACGAAGGCCGTCTTATAGGTGAAGCCCGATGTACGCAGACAGAGCGCTGTACGTACGCTCCACCATGTACAGTCACCGGCAATAGTATCTTCCTAGTTCCTACACGAAGGCCGCAAAAATATGTGTGACACGATCTTATTTGTAGGGCCATAAGAGCGTGTCACATATTTTTGCGGCCTTCGTGTAGGAAGATACTATTGCCGGTGATTGTACATACATGACATCTCCGCCATGTACATGAGTAGGTAGCTTTTCAAAATAGAACCGTTTACCATTCCCCTTCTCTTCTAGGAAAACGGTTCTATTTTGAAAAGCTTTATCTTGGAAACTATTGGGTCAACAGATAGTCCTAGCAGTACACCAAAAAACGCTGCAAATGGTGTTAAAAGTATGAAAATTGGAACGATTCAACATTAGGCCATATAAATCAATTTAGCCCGTAGCCCAAAAAAAAAAGAGCAGTTATGACGTCATCTTTTTTTTGTATGGAAAAAAAAATATTTTTTGTTTTGAAACCTATCGTGTGTGTATGACTATTTGGGGCTACGGGCCAAATTGATTCATATGGCCTAAAGATCAATCGATCTAATTTTCATGCTTTTAACACCATTTGCAGCATTTTCTTGAATTTCGGGGTGTGCCGCTAGGACTAAGAGACAATTATAGACATTATAGTCTCATATTGTAGCAAATTTAGTCTTCTTTAAAAATGTCTTGAAAAGGTACTGTCGAAAACTAGTCTTTAGGGGTTATAATCGCCAAAATCTGAAAAAAAAAAGATTTTTTTGTTGTTTGACATAGTGTCGACATAGTGACGAGGTGCAGTTTTTGACATTGTATAAAGTTACTGGACCATTTCTGATCTTCATGTTTCTTTTGGGTTTGTAGCAGAGATATGTTTTTTTTTGTTTTCGTTAATTTTTTTTAAATCTGTGTCAATACAATGTTTGCGTATTGTACACAATATTGCATTTTTTTTTATACTACGACGGTGGCAAACGCTTGTTTGCCACCGTCCCGGCCGTATGCTTATACGGCCTGCCTGATGGTAAGCAGCTACCGTAACCTATGGACGCCTGTAACTCCACAGGAGTCACATGCGCGTTGCCGACCCTTTACAAAAAGGAGGATTCACTGTGTTGACGGCTAAAGGAACAAGAGGGTCCCTCATCGTCAACACACTGGGTCCTCTTTGAGCTCTTTGGCAACCTTACTCACCAGCAGGAACACAACACTATGAGTAGGGTCTAGTGCTATTTGGCTGTGGTTTTCTGTAAGGTGGAGGTACTTCCCCAGTCGGGTTCTGCTCCAGATTTGAGCGAGATGACATTCACTGAACGTGCCCTACCACACTAAGCGAGATGCCATTCGCAGTGCCTATACCACTCTTTTTGGCATAGTTTAAGGACATACCCAAGTCCGGACGTAGTTTAAGGACATACCCCGGGTCCATATCGTCGCATAGGCGAATTGTTAATTTGTTGTTATGTTGTGTTGTTGTTATTTGTTGTTTCGTAAGGCTACACGTAGATAGCTCAATCTAGCCATAAACATTATTAAAATCCCAACAATCTTCAAACTCTTTCCGTAAAAACACATTTTACACCCAAGTAGAGGTCAGAGGGCTTTAAGCATTGCTGCAATTTACTAAGCGCCCCCAGGCAGTCCCTTCGAGTAATCCGGACGCATATGTCCGGGTTTAACCGGAACTGTCCGGGCATGGCTACATACGGATACAAACGTCGAGGTGCAGCGGACAAATTCAGATAAAACCATTGAGTAACAGGAGATGACATCCCAAATTTTTTTTTTGTCCCAAAATTTGTAGTGAAAATCACTACAAGTATATATAGTACTCTTTGATTGTGTCATAGCTGTCAACCGCCAAACATGGCGCACAAAATTTTATTTTAGATGTCACTTCTAGTAGAATAGCAACAATTTGATTTTATTACTGATGATTTTATTAAGTTTTTTTGTAAATACCTATGCGACTAGTGGTGTCGTAGCCAGTTAAAGAGTGCAGCCCAGGTAAAATATCACATATTGCAGTAAAACACTTCGTGAATTGCATTAACACGTTTAATTTTGCAAATTGAGTAAATTATTTAAAATTAGCAACAATAATCAGATTATTTAAAATTAGCACTTCACATAAAGATGAAGATAACGATATCGATAAAGGTATTTCACATTCAATAATTTTCTTAGTATCGTAGACCCGAATAGAATGTAACTAAATTACAATAATCAGAATATTTAAAATTAGCACTTCACATAAAAATGACAATAACGGTATTTATATAAAGATATTTCACATTCAATAATTTCCTTAGTGGTTAGAATGTAATTAAATTACAATAATCAGAATATTTAAAATTAGCACTTCACATAAAAATGACGATATATATAAAGATATTTAACATTCAATAATTACCTTAGTATCGTAAACGTCTACTTTCCGAAAGGAAAATAAAAAGAGGGAGTACTAGCAAAACTAGTAAGTACAAATAAAGACTCGGCTGGTATAATTTGGCTGCGGGAAAATAATGGATTAATGAGGCGGGTGATATGGATGGTGATAGATGATTCGCTGGCTGAAAGTAGCCTAAATTCAAGAGCCAGGTCTTTGTACGCCCGTCAAATGAGGCAATTAGAATTTTGGGGAGATTTTGGCAAAACAACAAAAAAAAGCTATTATGGCACAAAACACTGCTTACAAAAAGGGAATCGGATTTAAAACGTTTAAAAAAAATGTAAGTAAAATGATATTCTTGAAAGTCAGGAAATGGTTGAAACTCAAACTGAATTTAAATATAGTTCGTGGGCAGGCGCCCCCTTTGCTTTAGGCGGACCCAACAGTTCGCTGAAGCCTCTGTCTCACTTGGAGAGCCACGCTGGATGCGGGCTCTAATCCTCCGACGACGGTGAAGAACCACGCGGAACACGCGGCGGTTGCTGATCGTCTCGCAAGTCCGGCACCCACAAGCGCCTTCCGGAGTCCTCCCGGCTCAAACGGTCCCACCGGCGACCTCGGCAGGCACTACCCGCACCCTCAGACACGGCCGAAGGGGAGCACTGGGTATTGGAAAAAACTATACCGACGGCCACCCTCTTCTAGGGAATTAACCAACTGTGGTGAACACTTTCCGGGAACAAAAAAAGGACTTGCACACTTGCAAAAGGATTTGCACAGAACAATTTGCAGATAATTCCTGTGTTTTTCTTCAAAAATCTCTGCGTCGATCTGACACTTCCAATTAACCAACTTTCTCTTCTGACAATCTGGAATACCTCAAAAATTCATATTCAAAATTAGCGCGAATATCATCTCAATTTTATAACTGCCAGTCGTGTATTACAAAATGCGGACTGATATAAACGCCATCTACCCGTAATGCCGTGAATCACAATGTACGCTTTTTTATATATCAACCGCGACCTAGCCTTAGACCTTCCTTAGACACGGAAGTTCTAAAGAACGTCGACAGATGTCGTACGATAAACGTAGCGCCATGCTACAGTATCTTCCTACCAAACAAAGAAACAAACAAACAACAACACAAGAAAACTAACCCCAAGCACCAAAAAATACAACTTAATGCTAAGCCCAAAAATTCCAAAAAAAAAACAAAACCAACCAGTTATTAACATTACCCCTAAAGACTAACCTAATAGATTAACAAGATGACACAACGCCAACCAACGCGTCACGCGGTCCAAGACGTGACGGCCGGGATAGGACAGAAACTGCACCTGGCCACAGATCTTAATCCCTCACATCGAGTCATCAAATTACACAACCAGGCTATCATAGACCGGGAAAGATAAACGGAGCCTTAAGCACCAAAAAAAAGGTCAAATCTGGAAAAAGGAGCAAGGAAACGCTCAAACGAAAACAAAAAAACGATAAGAAACGAATCAAGCAAGGATTACCGATAAGGGAAGGGCGGACTTTAGTCGGCTTTAGTAGCGCTTTAGCGCATTTTAGAATTTTGAGAAAACTGAACGAGCCGAAAGAAGAAACTATTTCAAGATATCTTTAATATGATAGGTACCGATGTGCTCGGAATCGGTATCAGCCAGTACATATACCTGTGGAGACACCCGTCTAACCACACGGCACCGAACGAAACATGGAGCGAATTTACCGCCTCGAAAAGGATCAGCGGAGCCACGCTGGAAATTCCTACGCCAAACGATTTGGTCACCAACGATTCTTGGCGAAGAACGGTTCGTGTTGAACTTGGCGGCGATTACGATGAAAGGCCAAAGCCATCGAATCAGAACCTTTATCGTACACCTCACGAAGCATTCGAAGCGCGTTCCATCCGGCTGAGTCCCACATCTTGGTCCACAACCTGATTCTCAACACGTTCACGAATCATTGACAACTCGCGGCCGTACATGAAAAAATTCGGTGTATAAGCAGTAGCCAAATTTATACAAGAATTCAAATAGAGAGCGACCCGATGTAAATGACCCGACCAACTGCGTTGGTCATTTTCAACTAAAATGCTCAAAGTAGTAATCACGACCTGGTTATATCTCTCCACAACATTCGCTTGTGGCGAATAATATGGGGTATAACACGGACCTGGAATATTATAGCTCGCCAGGAAATCCAGAAATTGACAACTATGAAAAACTGTAGCGTTGTCACAGAGAATGTTAGTAGGAACACCGTACCGCAAAATAACCTCCGACTCTAATGCCGTCGATATTGATCTCGCATTCACCAACTTTAACGGAACCAACCAAACGAATTTGGTAAAAACGTCAACCAAAGTCAAAATATAACGAAAACCACTACGGCTAACAGGTAATGGACCAATTAAGTCCATGGAAAGAAGATCCATTGGAGCAGCAACAGGACGAGGGAACAAACGAAGGCCACGAGGTTGTGAATTTGCAATTTTAAAAGACTTGCAGACCTGACATTCGGAAAGGAACCTGGTAACATCACGGTACATATTCGGCCAATAATATACATCACAAGCTTTTAAATACGTCTTCATAACACCAGGATGAACGTTGGGAAATCCATTATGAATTTCAGCAACCGCCTCTCTAGTCCTTGAAGCAGGAAGAACCCTTTAGCACCTAATCCGTGGCGTATACCACGGATTAGGTGCTAAAGGGTTTTCAATAGCTACTCTGCGCATTAAGACACCATCCCGAAGAGCAAATGCTGTAAACATTTGAGGATTGTCTAAAACTCCCTGGTAAATACGTTCATACCAAGGATCTTCAGAAGGAGCCACGCCACGCGCAAATGAGATAAGCCCAACCTGAGCGCGGGATAAGGCGTTAGGAACAACATTAAGGACACCTTTTCTATGTTCAATCTCAAAGTTATATTGGGAAATCAAAGTTGCCCAACGAGCCAAGCGCCCGGTAGGATTATCAAGGGTGATCAACCATTTAAGAGCAATATGGTCAGTAATGATCTTAAACCTCATTCCATCGAGATACCCGCGGAAATGCTTTATGGAATCAACAACAGCGAGAAGCTCATGTTCGATTGTCCCGTATCCACGTTCAGCTTTAGTGAATAAACGAGAATAATAAGCAATTGGATGTTCAACGCCGTCCAACTCTTGAGCCAGGACCGAGCCTAAACCAACCTGGCTAGCGTCACATTGAAGGATAAAAGGTTTCGAAAAATCCGGGCAAGCCATCAACGGAGCGCTCATCAAGGCATCCTTCAATTTAGAAAAAGCTTCACTAGCACTATCGTTCCAATCGATGGGATCACCTCCCTTTCTCTTACCGATAAGTGCCGTCAGAGGAGCAATAATCGAAGAAAAACCATCCACGAAACGGCGATAATACGAACACATACCAATGAAAGCACGTAGAGACTTGGCAGAAGAAGGAATAGGGTAATCCCTAATAGCTTCTAATTTCTTCGGATCAGTTTGAAGACCACGCTCATTGACGATGTAGCCGAGATACTTCAATTCAGACTTAAAAAACTCGCACTTATCTAAATTAACCGTAAGACCAGCTTCCTTCAACCTATCACGAACCTTACGAATAAGCCGCATATGACTGTCAAAATCACGAGACCCCAAAATCAAATCATCAACATAGCCGAAGATAAAATCCTCAGACTCAGGGGTATATTCAAAATTGACAATCATGTCAGTAAGCCTCTGCATCTCGGACGCAGCGTTGGTTAAACCAAAAGGAAGACGAACGAATTCAAAGAGGCCCCTTTGGCGTACAATAAAGGCCGTCTTCTCACAACTGGCCTTATCAGCTAAGGGGATTTGCCAAAAGGCGCTCCTAAAATCCAACGAAGTTAGATATTTGGCACCTCGCGATAATCAAGGATGTCCTGGACGCGCGGGAGAGGGTATGAATCCCTGATGGTAACGCTGTTCAACTTCCTACTGTCCACGCAAAACCTGACACTACCATCTTTCTTGGTAACCATCACCACTGGGGAAGCCCAGGGTGATCGTGAGGGACGAATAACGCCTGACTCTAACATCTTGTCGATCTCTTCGTTGAGAATCTTGAGCTTCACTGGAGATAAGGGATAGTAACGTTGGCGGATGGGCGAACCAACAGTCTCAATCTTATGCGAAAGCCACGAAGTACAACCTAATCCAGCTTTATCAGAAGAAATCTCCTTGAACTCGTCAATAACAGATTGGAGTTTTGATTCCTGCAGTGGTGCAAGCACCGTACGAGGGTGGACATAGCGAACCTCACCTACTCGTGGGACTGCGACAGGAACATGATGTGAAGCGACGTAAAGCTTACCTGACAAACCATCACGGAATGCCTTCTTTAAAATGTCAATGAGACCAACAGCATTCCAAAACTCAATTCCTAAAATAAATGCAGTAGGAAGATTACTGCTCACTAGACAGGGGTGCAGAACGCGAATGCCACTAAAAAGAATGGGGACGTCCAAACCGCCTAAAATTTCAATAGGAGAATTGTCGGCGGAGACAACATAAGGCCGGATATCCTCGTGATATGTTATACCGAGCTCCAATAGGAGGGATATATCAATTAGTGAAACCTGAGCACCAGAGTCCAAAAGAGCTCTTACCGAAGAGCCAGCAACTAAAGCATCAATAAAAAGTCTATTATCCGGGGAATTATTAATATAAACGGGCGACACCGATGGACCTCTCAGTGCGCCACTAATTCGTTTTTTGACGGACCAGAATTACAACTAGGACAATCGCGGGTGATTGCACCAACACGCTTACACTTGAAGCACACTGCCCCTGGAACGTAAGGACAATTACGATAGTTGTGACCAGTTGCATCACACCTCATACACACTATAGAACTGGGTTGACCTACAACTTGAGCACTAATCGGTGCAATAGCCAAACGTGCCGGACGTGAACCTTGAAAGGCTTCAAAAATTTTCGCGACTTCTAACAAACCATCAATATCCCTAACCACGTTAGGTGCAAGACAAAGATGATATCTAGGATTCATTCCATATTTAATAATGTTAAACAGGTTGTCTTCGGAAACCGGTGTACGACGCTTTGCGTTTAGATCGCGCGCCTGAATAACAAAATCAACCACTGACTGGTTGTCCTTCTGTGATAAAGCGCGAGTTGGCTCTCAAGCTTGAAATCGAAATCGGCTACGTCGAAGGTTTTAACGAATTCAGACTTTAATTCCGCGTAAGTAAGACCCGGATATCTGATTGCCCTAAAATGTTTCAAGGCACTATCTGACAACAATTCATGGAAACGCCTGACAACATATGAAGGATTGACGTTACGCGCCATACCTTCTTCCTCGATTCGAAAGAAAAATTCGCGAACACAAGTGTCCCCGGAAAAGTTCAAGTTCCATTTCGTAAGTGAATAATCTTTGAAAGGAAAAGGCGGGGGAAGTCCGGACATATGCATCACCTGGGGTCGTGGTTCAGAATCAAAAAACTGTTCTTCATCGTTTGTCATTGGTTCTAAAATCCTCGGATCGTGCGAGTTTAAAGATGAGAGTGCATGAGGCGTCTCAGCAATTGATCCTTCATTACTTGAGTGCGACATGGCGAAAAGTCGAATGTTGTCTTGCGTTGCAAGTTCAAACAAAAAAATAAAGTTAATCGAACTCAAAATTAAAATCCGAAGTTCGAGTATATCAGTGGTCTAAACCAAGCGCTTAAGTCAAAGAAAGAAAATAACACTCGAAGTCTAAATGCTAAGTTAGAGTTCGAATTAAAAAAAAACAAGTTCAGTTACTGAAAAAAAAACAAAACGCAAATCATACATTCTATGTCTGACTTACCTGCGAATTCCCTAACGTCTACGGGCTTTAACTACAGGACTCAAACTATGAAATAAGGTATTCGGGATATGTTACGGGTAATTGAGAAAAAGGCATAAGTAAAGGTCAACAGATTTTTTTTTTTTTTTACATAAATAAAAGCAATATTTCAATATGACGGAATTCGGGTTAATGATGGGACGTAAGGAGGCAGCAGGCTGAAACAAACCAAAATTAATGTTAATAGAACCGCGACCGGTCTACGGTCACCGTCTCACAAATCCAAAAAAAATATTTAATTACAATTATTAAAAGTAAATCCAGAGTTCTTTACCTTAATTCGGGCGCCATTTTGCAGTAAAACACTTCGTGAATTGCATTAACACGTTTAATTTTGCAGATTGAGTAAATTATTTAAAATTAGCAACAATAATCAGATTATTTAAAATTAGCACTTCACATAAAGATGAAGATAACGATATCGATAAAGGTATTTCACATTCAATAATTTTCTTAGTATCGTAGACCCGAATAGAATGTAATTAAATTACAATAATCAGAATATTTAAAATAAGCACTTCACATAAAAATGACAATAACGGTATTTATATAGATATTTCACATTCAATAATTTCCTTAGTGGTTAGAATGTAATTAAATTACAATAATCAGAATATTTAAAATTAGCACTTCACATAAAAATGACGATAACGATATCGATATAAAGATATTTAACATTCAATAATTACCTTAGTATCGTAAACGTCTACTTTCCGCACAAAAGGAAAATAAAAAGAGGAAGTACTAGCAAAACTAGTACAAATAAAGACTCGGCTGGTAATTTGGCTGCGGGAAAATAATGGATTAATGAGGCGAGTGATATGGATGGTGATAGATGATTCGCTGGCTGAAAGTAGCCTAAATTCAAGAGCCAGGTCTTTGTACGCCCGTCAAATGAGGCAATTAGAATTTTGGGGAGATTTTGGCAAAACAACAAAAAAAGCTATTATGGCACAAAACACTACTTACAAAAAGGGAATCGGATTTATAACGTTTAAAAAAAATGTACCTAAGTAAAATGATATTCTTGAAAGTCAGGAAATGGTTGAAACTCAAACTGAATTTAAATATAGTTCGTGGGCAGGCGCCCCCTTTGCTTTAGGCGGACCAAGAACCACGCGGATCACGCGGCGGTTGCTGATCGTCTCGCAAGTCCGGCACCCACAAGCGCCTTCCGGAGTTCGTGCATGTATGCGGGGGGGGGGGGGAGGGACTGAATGACAAAGGACCGTGAGCGCGCGCGGCAACATGGCTTTTTATAATGTCGAGGGTATCAGGTAGACTAATCACAAAACATTTCGCGGTCCGCTATTTTTGCAAACGAACATCTCATTGGAGCCTGCTTTAATAAATCAATGGATAAAACAATCATATTCACGCTACCTGTTATTAAGCAGGTACACGTACAGGTACAGTCATCAGCAGAAGTAGCTTAGCGGATGAGGTGTTCATGATGACCTACACACGCTCTTATTCTCTTAACAATAAAGTGTCAAGCGCATTTTGAACACCTCACCCACTTACCTACTTCTGCTGCTGACTTAACATCTCAAGAATGAGCAGGCTACATAATATATTACGGTGACGGGATACGCTAACACGTAAAATTAAGAGGCCTTATTCCCAAAATGCGCGTAATTTGCGAAATGCATCATTTTCTTCGGAGGTTATAGCGAAAATGCTTTGTGTTTTTAAATTAACTTTTAATGCATATAATAGTCCGTTCCTTTATCTAGACGGCCATGGGAAAAAATATTACATTTTTGAGAAAAAAACCTGAAAAACATGGCTTCTCTTGGCAGGCCTCTTCAGAGTTTGCAGTTAGACGTCTGGTTTTTTTTCAGATTACTCAAATAAAGGGAACCTTTCTCATAAAATTTGAATACAATTCAATTCAGTATATCATGTTCAAGACGGCCATGGTAAGAAAAATTGAAGATTCATCTTGGATAATAGACAAAATACCTTCTGAATATTGCAATTTTTTTGATGAAAACAGGTTTACGTTTAATTTTTTTCACGGAAGTCCTATAAATATTCTGCCCTAAAGATATTAATATATTAAAGTTCAGCTATAGATCTACCACGAAAAAAAAAATCATTACTGTAACGCAAAATTTAAATAAAGTGTAATTTTTTGAAGATGACTCTAAATCGGTTAAAAACTTGACAAAACACGTCGCGCCGTCGCCTCTAGCTCAGTATGGAACGAGAGCTCACAGACGACGGACCTGTGCTAAATCGTCCTACGCGCATTACGTAAGTTTGCCAGCTAGATACACCAAGAGGCCACTAAAACGGGTAACGTTGTATGAAATCCCCAACACGTGGTGACCGGTTTCCATTGCCCTATAGTTGCGAGAAGTGCGATTGAATTATAAAGATCCTTGAAATAAAAGATTGTTACTTTACTTTAATATTATTATAGTATATAACTTACCAAGGACTGTAAAAGAAAGAAAGCCCGAAATCGCAGGTATTTGTGGCCCGAGCCGCAGGCGAGGGTTGTAAATATGCGATAGAGGGCTTTCTTTTTTACTGCCCGTGGTGAGTACACAATTAGCGTAGCGTGCGGTAAAACTCACATTATGGCCAGGTGTGACGTAAAATGATTTTTTATTTGAAAACTAGACAATTTTGTCAATATCGTCATGGTAGTCATTTTCGACTAACTCAGGATGTGCAGAATTTAAAAATAATGGTTATTTTAAAAACAAAGATGGCGGTCATACACTTTATGGAAAAATCGTTATGGTAGTAATTTCCAATTAATTCAGGGGTGTAGATTTCGGAAAAAAGGACGGTTTTAAAATCAATGATGGCGGAAACGGAAAATTCTGTCAAAATCGTCATGGTAGTCATTTCCGACTAATTTGGGTAAGCAGATATCGAAAATAATGTCTATTTTGAAATCCAAGATGGCGGTCACACACTTTTTTTGTAAAAATCGTTATGGTAGTCATTTCCGATTAATTCAGGGGTGTAGATTTCGAAAATAAGGTCCGTTTTAAAATCAAAGATGGCGGAAACGGAAAATTCTGTCAAAATCGTCATGGTAGTCATTTCCGACTAATTCGGGTAAGTAAATAACAAAAAAATGTCTATTTTGAAATCCAAGATGGCGGTCAAACACTTTTTTTGTAAAAATCGTTATGGTAGTCATTTTCGATTAATTCAGGGGTGTAGATTTCGAAAATGAGGACCGTTTTAAAATCAAAGATGGCGGAAACTGAAAATTCTGTCAAAATCGTCATGGTAGTCATTTCCGACTAATTCGAGTAAGCAGATATCGAAAATAATGTCTATTTTGAAATCCAAATGGCGGTCATACACTTTTTTGGTAAAATCCGTTAAATTTGTCACGGTAGCCATTTTCGACTAATTTGGGTGTGCAGATTTCGAAAATATTGTCTATTTTGAAATCCAAGATGGCGGTTATACACTTTTTTGGTAAAAATCGTTAAATCGAAAATAAAGACCGTTTTAAAATACAAGATGGCGGAAATGGAAAATTTTGTCAAAATCGTCATGGTAGTCGTCTTCGACTAATTCGGGGGTGTAGATTTCAAAAATGATGTCTATTTTGAAATCGAAGATGGCGGTCATACACTTCTTTGTAAAAATCGTTATGGTAGTCATTTTCGATTAATTCAGGGGTGTAGATTTCGAAATTAAGGTCCGTTTTAAAATCAAACATGGCGGAAACGGAAAATTCTGTCAAAATCGTCATGGTACTCATTTCCGACTAATTCGGGTAAGCAGATATCGAAACTAATGTCTATTTTGAAATCCAAGATGGCGGTCAAACACTTTTTTGGTAAAAATCGTTATGGTAGTCATTTTCGGTTAATTTAGGGGTGTAGATTTCGAAAATAAGGTCCGTTTTAAAATCGAAGATGGCGGAAACGGAAAATTCTGTCAAAATCGTCATGGTAGTCATTTCCGACTAATTCGGGTAAGCAGATATCGAAAATAATGTCTATTTTGAAATCCAAATGGCGGTCATACACTTTTTTGGTAAAATCCGTTAAATTTGTCACGGTAGCCATTTTCGACTAATTTGGGTGTGCAGATTTCGAAAATATTGTCTATTTTGAAATCCAAGATGGCGGTTATACACTTTTTTGGTAAAAATCGTTAAATCGAAAATAAAGACCGTTTTAAAATACATGATGGCGGAAATGGAAAATTTTGTCAAAATCGTCATGGTAGTCGTCTTCGACTAATTCGGGGGTGTCGATTTCGAAAATGATGTCTATTTTGAAATCGAAGATGGCGGTCATACACTTTTTTGTAAAAATCGTTATGGTAGTCATTTTCGATTAATTCAGGGGTGTAGATTTCGAAAATAAGGTCCGTTTTAAAATCAAAGATGGCGGAAACGGAAAATTCTGCAAAATCGTCGTGGTAGTCATTTCCGACTAATTCGGGTAAGCAGATATCGAAAATAATGTCGATTTTGAAATCCAAGATGGCGGTCAAACACTTTTTTGGTAAAAATCGTTATGGTAGTCATTTTCGGTTAATTTAGGGGTGTAGATTTCGAAACTAAGGTCCGTTTTAAAATCGAAGATGGCGGAAACGGAAAATTCTGTCAAAATTGTCATGGTAGTCATTTCCGACTAATTCGGGTAAGCAGATATCGAAAATAATGTCTATTCTGACATCCAAGATGGCGGTCATACACTTTTTTGTAAAAATCGTTATGGTAGTCAATTTCGATTAATTCAGGTGTGTAGATTTCGAAAATAAGGACCGTTTTAAAATCAAAGATGGCGGAAACGGAAAATTCTGTCAAAATCGTCATGGTAGTCGTCTTCGACTAATTGGGGGGTGTAGATTTCGAAAATGATGTCTATTTTGAAATCGAAGATGGCGGTCATACACTTTTTTGTAAAAATCGTTATGGTAGTCATTTTCGATTAATGCAGGGGTGTAGATTTCGCAAATAAGGTCCGTTTTAAAATCAAAGATGGCGGAAACGGAAAATTCTGTCAAAATCGTCATGGTAGTCATTTCCGACTAATTCGGGTAAGTAAATAACAAAAATAATGTCTATTTTGAAATCCAAGATGGCGGTCAAACACTTTTTTTGTAAAAATCGTTATGGTAGTCATTTTCGATTAATTCAGGGGTGTAGATTTCGAAAATGAGGACCGTTTTAAAATCAAAGATGGCGGAAACTGAAAATTCTGTCAAAATCGTCATGGTAGTCATTTCCGACTAATTCGGGTAAGCAGATATCGAAAATAATGTCTATTTTGAAATCCAAGATGGCGGTCATACACTTTTTTTGTAAAAATCGTTATGGTAGTCATTTCCGATTAATTCAGGGGTGTAGATTTCGAAAATAAGGTCCGTTTTAAAATCAAAGATGGCGGAAACGGAAAATTCTGTCAAAATCGTCATGGTAGTCATTTCCGACTAATTCGGGTAAGTAAATAACAAAAATAATGTCTATTTTGAAATCCAAGATGGCGGTCAAACACTTTTTTTGTAAAAATCGTTATGGTAGTCATTTTCGATTAATTCAGGGGTGTAGATTTCGAAATTAAGGTCCGTTTTAAAATCAAACATGGCGGAAACGGAAAATTCTGTCAAAATCGTCATGGTACTCATTTCCGACTAATTCGGGTAAGCAGATATCGAAACTAATGTCTATTTTGAAATCCAAGATGGCGGTCAAACACTTTTTTGGTAAAAATCGTTATGGTAGTCATTTTCGGTTAATTTAGGGGTGTAGATTTCGAAAATAAGGTCCGTTTTAAAATCGAAGATGGCGGAAACGGAAAATTCTGTCAAAATCGTCATGGTAGTCATTTCCGACTAATTCGGGTAAGCAGATATCGAAAATAATGTCTATTTTGAAATCCAAATGGCGGTCATACACTTTTTTGGTAAAATCCGTTAAATTTGTCACGGTAGCCATTTTCGACTAATTTGGGTGTGCAGATTTCGAAAATATTGTCTATTTTGAAATCCAAGATGGCGGTTATACACTTTTTTGGTAAAAATCGTTAAATCGAAAATAAAGACCGTTTTAAAATACATGATGGCGGAAATGGAAAATTTTGTCAAAATCGTCATGGTAGTCGTCTTCGACTAATTCGGGGGTGTCGATTTCGAAAATGATGTCTATTTTGAAATCGAAGATGGCGGTCATACACTTTTTTGTAAAAATCGTTATGGTAGTCATTTTCGATTAATTCAGGGGTGTAGATTTCGAAAATAAGGTCCGTTTTAAAATCAAAGATGGCGGAAACGGAAAATTCTGCAAAATCGTCGTGGTAGTCATTTCCGACTAATTCGGGTAAGCAGATATCGAAAATAATGTCGATTTTGAAATCCAAGATGGCGGTCAAACACTTTTTTGGTAAAAATCGTTATGGTAGTCATTTTCGGTTAATTTAGGGGTGTAGATTTCGAAACTAAGGTCCGTTTTAAAATCGAAGATGGCGGAAACGGAAAATTCTGTCAAAATTGTCATGGTAGTCATTTCCGACTAATTCGGGTAAGCAGATATCGAAAATAATGTCTATTCTGACATCCAAGATGGCGGTCATACACTTTTTTGTAAAAATCGTTATGGTAGTCAATTTCGATTAATTCAGGTGTGTAGATTTCGAAAATAAGGACCGTTTTAAAATCAAAGATGGCGGAAACGGAAAATTCTGTCAAAATCGTCATGGTAGTCGTCTTCGACTAATTCGGGGGTGTAGATTTCGAAAATGATGTCTATTTTGAAATCGAAGATGGCGGTCATACACTTTTTTGTAAAAATCGTTATGGTAGTCATTTTCGATTAATGCAGGGGTGTAGATTTCGCAAATAAGGTCCGTTTTAAAATCAAAGATGGCGGAAACGGAAAATTCTGTCAAAATCGTCATGGTAGTCATTTCCGACTAATTCGGGTAAGTAAATAACAAAAATAATGTCTATTTTGAAATCCAAGATGGCGGTCAAACACTTTTTTTGTAAAAATCGTTATGGTAGTCATTTTCGATTAATTCAGGGGTGTAGATTTCGAAAATGAGGACCGTTTTAAAATCAAAGATGGCGGAAACTGAAAATTCTGTCAAAATCGTCATGGTAGTCATTTCCGACTAATTCGGGTAAGCAGATATCGAAAATAATGTCTATTTTGAAATCCAAGATGGCGGTCATACACTTTTTTTGTAAAAATCGTTATGGTAGTCATTTCCGATTAATTCAGGGGTGTAGATTTCGAAAATAAGGTCCGTTTTAAAATCAAAGATGGCGGAAACGGAAAATTCTGTCAAAATCGTCATGGTAGTCATTTCCGACTAATTCGGGTAAGTAAATAACAAAAATAATGTCTATTTTGAAATCCAAGATGGCGGTCAAACACATTTTTTGTAAAAATCGTTATGGTAGTCATTTTCGATTAATTCAGGGGTGTAGATTTCGAAAATGAGGACCGTTTTAAAATCAAAGATGGCGGAAACTGAAAATTCTGTCAAAATCGTCATGGTAGTCATTTCCGACTAATTCGGGTAAGCAGATATCGAAAATAATGTCTATTTTGAAATCCAAATGGCGGTCATACACTTTTTTGGTAAAATCCGTTAAATTTGTCACGGTAGCCATTTTCGACTAATTTGGGTGTGCAGATTTCGAAAATATTGTCTATTTTGAAATCCAAGATGGCGGTTATACACTTTTTTGGTAAAAATCGTTAAATCGAAAATAAAGACCGTTTTAAAATACAAGATGGCGGAAATGGAAAATTTTGTCAAAATCGTCATGGTAGTCGTCTTCGACTAATTCGGGGGTGTAGATTTCAAAAATGATGTCTATTTTGAAATCGAAGATGGCGGTCATACACTTTTTTGTAAAAATCGTTATGGTAGTCATTTTCGATTAATTCAGGGGTGTAGATTTCGAAATTAAGGTCCGTTTTAAAATCAAAGATGGCGGAAACGGAAAATTCTGTCAAAATCGTCATGGTACTCATTTCCGACTAATTCGGGTAAGCAGATATCGAAACTAATGTCTATTTTGAAATCCAAGATGGCGGTCAAACACTTTTTTGGTAAAAATCGTTATGGTAGTCATTTTCGATTAATTCAGGGGTGTAGATTTCGAAAATAAGGTCCGTTTTAAAATCAAAGATGGCGGAAACGGAAAATTCTGCAAAATCGTCGTGGTAGTCATTTCCGACTCATTCGGGTAAGCAGATATCGAAAATAATGTCGATTTTGAAATCCAAGATGGCGGTCATACACTTTTTTGGTAAAAATCGTTATGGTAGTCATTTTCGGTTAATTTAGGGGTGTAGATTTCGAAACTAAGGTCCGTTTTAAAATCGAAGATGGCGGAAACGGAAAATTCTGTCAAAATTGTCATGGTAGTCATTTCCGACTAATTCGGGTAAGCAGATATCGAAAATAATGTCTATTCTGAAATCCAAGATGGCGGTCATACACTTTTTTGTAAAAATCGGTATGGTAGTCATTTTCGGTTAATTCAGGGGTGTAGATTTCGAAAATAAGGACCGTTTTAAAATCAAAGATGGCGGAAACGGAAAATTCTGTCAAAATCGTCATGGTAGTCGTCTTCGACTAATTCGGGGGTGTAGATTTCGAAAATGATGTCTATTTTGAAATCGAAGATGGCGGTCATACACTTTTTTGTAAAAATCGTTATGGTAGTCATTTTCGATTAATGCAGGGGTGTAGATTTCGCAAATAAGGACCGTTTTAAAATAAAAGATGGCGGAAACGGAAAATTCTGTTAAAATCGTCATGGTAGTCATTTCCGACTAATTTGGGTAAGCAGATATCGAAAATAATGTCTATTTTGAAATCGAAATGTTGGTTATACACTTTTTTTGTAAAAATCGTTAAATTTGTCATGGTAGTCATTTTCGACTAATTAGGGTGTGCAGATTTCGAAAATAATGTCTATTTAGAAATTCAAGACGGCGGTCAAACACTTTATGGTAAAAATCGTTATGGTAGTCATATCCGATTAATTCAGGGGTGTAGATTTCGGAAAAAAGGACGGTTTGAAAATCAAAGATGGCGGAAACGGAAAATTTTAGTCATAATCGTCATGGTAGTCATTTCCGACTAATTAGGGTGTGCAGATTTCGAAAATAATATCTATTTAGACATCCAAGATGGCGGTCAAACACTTTTTGTGTAAAATCCGTTAAATTTGTCACGGTAGCCATTTTCGACTAATTTGGGTGTGCAGATTTCGAAAATATTGTCTATTTTCAAATCCAAGATGGCGGTTATACACTTTTTTGGTAAAAATCGTTAAATCGAAAATAAAGACCGTTTTAAAATACAAGAAGGCGGAAATGGAAAATTTTGTCAAAATCTTCATGGTAGTCGTCTTCGACAAATTCGGGGGTGCAGATTTCGAAAATTATGTCTATTTTTAAATCGAAGATGGCGGTCATACACTTTTTTGTAAAAATCGTTATGGTAGTCATTTTCGATTAATTCAGGGGTGTAGATTTCGAAAATAAGGTCCGTTTTAAAATCAAAGATGGCGGAAACGGAAAATTCTGTCAAAATCGTCATGGTAGTCATTTCCGACTAATTCGGGTAAGCAGATATCGAAAGTAATGTCTATTTTGAAATCCAAGATGGCGGTCAAACACTTTTTTGGTAAAAATCGTTATGGTAGTCATTTTCGGTTAATTTAGGGGTGTAGATTTCGAAAATAAGGTCCGTTTTAAAATCGAAGATGGCGGAAACGGAAAATTCTGTCAAAATCGTCATGGTAGTCATTTCCGACTAATTCGGGTAAGCAGATATCGAAAATAATGTCTATTCTGAAATCCAAGATGGCGGTCATACACTTTTTTGTAAAAATCGTTATGGTAGTCATTTTCGATTAATTCAGGTGTGTAGATTTCGCAAATAAGGACCGTTTTAAAATAAAAGATGGCGGAAACGGAAAATTCTGTTAAAATCGTCATGGTAGTCATTTCCGACTAATTTGGGTAAGCAGATATCGAAAATAATGTCTATTTTGAAATCGAAATGTTGGTTATACACTTTTTTTGTAAAAATCGTTAAATTTGTCATGGTAGTCATTTTCGACTAATTAGGGTGTGCAGATTTCGAAAATAATGTCTATTTAGAAATTCAAGACGGCGGTCAAACACTTTATGGTAAAAATCGTTATGGTAGTCATATCCGATTAATTCAGGGGTGTAGATTTCGGAAAAAAGGACGGTTTGAAAATCAAAGATGGCGGAAACGGAAAATTTTAGTCATAATCGTCATGGTAGTCATTTCCGACTAATTCGGGTGTGCAGATTTCGAAACTAATGTCTATTTAGAAATCCAAGATGGCGGTCAAACACTTTTTTGGTAAAAATCGTTATGGTAGTCATTTTCGATTATTTCAGGGGTGTAGATTTCGAAAATAAGGTCCGTTTTAAAATCAAAGATGGCGGAAACGGAAAATTCTGTCAAAATCGTCATGGTAGTCATTTCCGCCTAATTAGGGTGTGCAGATTTCGAAAATAATGTCTATTTAGACATCCAAGATGGCGGTCAAACACTTTTTTTGTAAAAATCGTTATGGTAGATATTTCCGATTAATTCAGGGGTGTAGATTTCGCAAATAAGGACCGTTTTAAAATCAAAGATGGCGGAAACGGAAAATTTTGTCAGAATCGTCATGGTAGTCATTTCCGACTAATTCGGGTAAGCAGATATCGAAAATAATGTCTATTTTGAAATCCAACATGGCGGTCATACACTTTTTTTTGTAAAAATCGTTATGGTAGTCATTTTCGATTAATTCAGTGGTGTAGATTTCGAAAATAAGTTCCGTTTTAAAATCGAAGATGGCGGAAACGGAAAATTCTGTCAAAATCGTCATGGTAGTCATTTCCGACTAATTCGGGTAAGCAGATATCGAAAATAATGTCTATTTTGTAATCCAAATGGGGGTCATATACTTTTTTGGTAAAATCCGTTAAATTTGTCACGGTAGCCATTTTCGACTAATTTGGGTGTGCAGATTTCGAAAATATTGTCTATTTTGAAATCCAAGATGGCGGTTATACACTTTTTTGGTAAAAATCGTTAAATCGAAAATAAAGACCGTTTTAAAATACAAGATGGCGGAAATGGAAAATTTTGTCAAAATCGTCATGGTAGTCGTCTTCGACTAATTCGGGGGTGTAGATTTCGAAAATGATGTCTATTTTGAATTCGAAGATGGCGGTCATACACTTTTTTGTAAAAATCGTTATGGTAGTCATTTTCGATTAATACAGGGGTGTAGATTTCGAAAATAAGGTCCGTTTTAAAATCAAAGATGGCGGAAACGGAAAATTCTGTCAAAATCGTCATGGTAGTCATTTCCGACTAATTCGGGTAAGCAGATATCGGAAATAGTGTCGATTTTGAAATCCAAGATGGCGGCCAAACACTTTTTTGGTAAAAATCGTTATGGTAGTCATTTTCGGTTAATTTAGGGGTGTAGATTTCGAAAATAAGGTCCGTTTTAAAATCGAAGATGGCGGAAACGGTAAATTCTGTCAAAATCGTCATGGTAGTCGTCTTCGACTAATTCAGGGGTGTAGATTTCGAAAATAAGGTCCGTTTTAAAATCAAAGATGGCGGAAACGGAAAATTCTGTCAAAATCGTCATGGTAGTCATTTCCGACTAATTAGGGTGTGCAGATTTCGAAAATAATGTCTATTTAGACATCCAAGATGGCGGTCAAACACTTTTTTTGTAAAAATCGTTATGGTAGACATTTCCGATTAATTCAGGGGTGTAGATTTCGCAAATAAGGACCGTTTTAAAATCAAAGATGGCGGAAACGGAAAATTTTGTCAGAATCGTCATGGTAGTCATTTCCGACTAATTCGGGTAAGCAGATATCGAAAATAATGTCTATTTTGAAATCCAAGATGGCGGTCATACACTTTTTTTTATAAAAATCGTTATGGTAGTCATTTTCGATTAATTCAGGGGTGTAGATTTCGAAAATAAGGTCCGTTTTAAAATCGAAGATGGCGGAAACGGAAAATTCTGTCAAAATCGTCATGGTAGTCATTTCCGACTAATTCGGGTAAGCAGATATCGAAAATAATGTCTATTTTGTAATCCAAATGGCGGTCATATACTTTTTTGAGAAAATCCGTTAAATTTGTCACGGTAGCCATTTTCGACTAATTTGGGTGTGCAGATTTCGAAAATATTGTCTATTTTGAAATCCAAGATGGCGGTTATACACTTTTTTGGTAAAAATCGTTAAATCGAAAATAAAGACCGTTTTAAAATACAAGATGGCGGAAATGGAAAATTTTGTCAAAATCGTCATGGTAGTCGTCTTCGACTAATTCGGGGGTGTAGATTTCGAAAATGATGTCTATTTTGAATTCGAAGATGGCGGTCATACACTTTTTTGTAAAAATCGTTATGGTAGTCATTTTCGATTAATACAGGGGTGTAGATTTCGAAAATAAGGTCCGTTTTAAAATCAAAGATGGCGGAAACGGAAAATTCTGTCAAAATCGTCATGGTAGTCATTTCCGACTAATTTGGGTAAGCAGATATCGAAAATAATGTCTATTTTGAAATCGAAATGTTGGTTATACACTTTTTTTGTAAAAATCGTTAAATTTGTCATGGTAGTCATTTTCGAATAATAAGGGTGTGCAGATTTCGAAAATAATGTCTATTTAGAAATCCAAGATGGCGGTCAAACACTTTATGGTAAAAATCGTTATGGTAGTCATATCCGATTAATTCAGGGGTGTAGATTTCGGAAAAAAGGACGGTTTGAAAATCAAAGATGGCGGAAACGGAAAATTTTGGTCATAATCGTCATGGTAGTCATTTCCGACTAATTTGGGTGTGCAGATTTCGAAACTAATGTCTATTTAGAAATCCAAGATGGCGGTCATACACTTTATTGGTAAAAATCGTTATGGTAGTCATTTTCGATTAATTCAGGGGTGTAGATTTCGAAAATAAGGTCCGTTTTAAAATCAAAGATGGCGGAAACGGAAATTTCTGTCAAAATCGTCATGGTAGTCATTTCCGACTAATTAGGGTGTGCAGATTTCGAAAATAATGTCTATTTAGACATCCAAGATGGCGGTCAAACACTTTTTTTGTAAAAATCGTTATGGTAGACATTTCTGATTAATTCAGGGGTGTAGATTTCGCAAATAAGGACCGTTTTAAAATCAAAGATGGCGGAAACGGAAAATTTTGTCAGAATCGTCATGGTAGTCATTTCCGACTAATTCGGGTAAGCAGATATCGAAAATAATGTCTATTTTGAAATCCAAGATGGCGGTCATACACTTTTTTTGTAAAAATCGTTATGGTAGTCATTTTCGATTAATTCAGGGGTGTAGATTTCGAAAATAAGGACCGTTTTAAAATCAAAGATGGCGGAAACGGAAAATTCTGTCAAAATCGTCATTGTAGTTATTTCCGACTAATTAGGGTGTGCAGATTTCGAAAATAATGTCTATTTTGAAATCCAAATGGTGGTCGTACACTTTTTTTGTAAAAATCGTTCAATTTGTCGTTATGGTAGTCATTTTCGATTCAATCGGGGATACAAAAAAGTATATGGCAGCAGTCTTGAATTATAAAACAGAATTTGTTTTTGAAATCGACATATCTGAATACCAACGATTTTTATAAATTAATGACCATTTCTGCCATCTTGGATTTTGAAACGGACTTTATTTTTGAAATCTACACGCCTGAATTAATCGAAAATGGCTAAAATAACAAGTAAAGTGTGTGATCGCCATCTTGGCTTTCAAAATAGACATTATTTTCGACAATTACCGAAATAGTCGAAAACGACTTCCATGACGAATTTATAATTTTTCATTTCCGCCATCTTTGATTTTAAAACGGTCCTTATTTTCGAAATCTACACACTTGAATTAATCGGAAATGACTACCATATGGATTTTCACCAAAAAGTGTTTGATCGCCATCTTGGATTTTAAAGCAGACATTATTTTCAAAATCTGCACACCCAAATTAGTCAAAGACGACAACCATGACGATTTTGACAAAATTTTCAGTTCCCCCATCTTTGAGTTTAATTTTCGAATTATTCATCCCAGAATTGATTAGAAATGACGTCCATTACGATTTTCAAGTAAAAAGTGTATGGCCGCCATCTTGGATTTCAAAATAGACATTATTTTCGAAATCTGCACACCCAAATTAGTCAAAAATGACTACCATGACCATTTTCACAAAATTTACCATTTCTGCCATCTTGAATTTTAAAACGGTCTTTATTTTTGAAATGTACATCCCTGCAGTAGTCGAAAATGACTACTGTAACGATTTTTACCAAAAAGGTGTATGACCGCCATCTTGGATTTCAAAATAGACATTATTTTATCGAAAATAATGATATCGATCTGCTTACCCGAATTAGTCAAAAATGACTACCATGACGATTTTGACAGAATTTTCCGTTTCCGCCATCTTTGATTTTAAAACGGTCCTCATTTTATAAATCTACACACGTAAATTAGTAAAAATGACCACCATGACGATCTTTACAATAATTGTCCTTTAACACCCATATTGGATCTCAAATCGGTCCTTATATCGAAATCTACACCCCTGAATTAATTGAAAACGACTAACATGATGATTTTTACTAAAAAAGTGTATGACCGCGGTCTTGGATTTCAAAATAGACATCATTTTAGAAATCTGCACACCCTAATTAGTCGAAAATGACTACCATGACGATTTTGACAAAATTTACTATTTCTGCCATCTTGTATTTTAAAACGGTCTTTTTTTTTGAAATATATATCCCTGCAGCAGTCGAAAATGACTACTGTAACGATTTTTACAAAAAAAGTGTATGACCGCCATCTTCGATTTCAAAATAGACATTATTTTCGATATCTGCTTACCCGAATTAGTCGGAAATGACTACCATGACGATTTTGACAGAATTTTCCATTTCCGCCATCTTCGATTTTAAAAAGGACCTTATTTTCGAAATCTGCACCCCTAAATTAACCGAAAATGACTACCATAACGATTTTTACCAAAAAAGTGTTTGACCGCCATCTTGGATTTCAAAATAGACATTATTTTCGATATCTGCTTACCCGAATTAGTCGGAAATGACTACCATGACGATTTTGACAGAATTTTCCGTTTCCGCCATCTTTGATTTTAAAACGCACCTTATTTTCGAAATCTACACCCCTGAATTAATCGAAAATGACTACCATAACGATTTTTACCAAAAAAGTGTCTGACCGCCATCTTGGACTTCTAAATAGACATTAGTTTCGAAATCTGCACACCCGAATTAGTCGGAAATGACTACCATGACGATTATGACCAAAATTTTCCGTTTCCGCCATCTTTGATTTTCAAACCGTCCTTTTTTCCGAAATCTACACCCCTGAATTCATCGAACATGACTACCATAACTATTTTTACCATAAAGTGTTTGACCGCCATCTTGGATTTCTAAATAGACATTATTTTCGAAATCTGCACACCCTAATTAGTCGAAAATGACTACCATGACAAATTTAACGATTTTTACAAAAAAAGTGTATAACCAACATTTCGATTTCGAAATAGACATTATTTTCGATATCTGCTTACCCAAATTAGTCGGAATGACTACCATGACGATTTTGACAGAATTTTCCGTTTCCGCCATCTTTTATTTTAAAACGGCCTTATTTGCGAAATCTACACCCCTGCATTAATCGAAAATGACTACCATAACGATTTTTACAAAAAAGTGTATGACCGCCATCTTCGATTTCAAAATAGACATCATTTTCGAGATCTACACCCCCGAATTAGTCGAAGACGACTACCATGACGATTTTGACAGAATTTTCCGTTTCCGCCATCTTTGATTTTAAAACGGTCCTTGTTTTCGAAATCTACACACCTTAATTAATCGAAAATGACTACCATAACGATTTTTACAAAAAAGTGTATGACCGCCATCTTGGATTTCAAAATAGACATTATTTTCGATATCTGCTTACCCGAATTAGTCGGAAATGACTACCATGACGATTTTGACAGAATTTTCCGTTTCCGCCATCTTCGATTTTAAAACGGACCTTATTTTCGAAATCTACACCCCTAAATTAACCGAAAATGACTACCATAACGATTTTTACCAAAAAAGTGTTTGACCGCCATCTTGGATTTCAAAATAGACATTATTTTCGATATCTGCTTACACGAATTAGTCGGAAATGACTACCATGACGATTTTAGACAAAATTTTCCGTTTCCGCCATCTTTGATTTTAAAACGGTCCTTATTTTCGAAATCTAGTCCCCTGAATTAATCGAAAATGACTACCATAACGATTTTTACAAAAAAGTGTATGACTGCCATCTTGGATTTCGAAATAGACATTATTTTCGATATTTGCTTACCCGAATTAGTCAGAAATGACTACCATGACGATTTTGACAGAATTTTCCGTTTCCGCCATCTTCGATTTTAAAAAGGACCTTATTTTCGAAATCTACACCCCTGAATTAATCGAAAATGACTACCATAACGATTTTTACAAAAAAAGTGTATGACCGCCATCTTGGATTTCAAAATAGACATTATTTTCGATATTTGCTTACCCGAATTAGTCGGAAATGACTACCATGACGATTTTGACAGAATTTTCCGTTTCCGCCATCTTTGATTTTAAAACGGACCTTATTTTCGAAATCTACACCTCTGAATTAATCGGATATGACTACCATGACGATTTTTACAAAAAAAGTGTATGACCACCATCTTGGATTTCAAAATAGACATTATTTTCGATATCTGCTTACCCGAATTAGTCGGAAATGACTACCATGACGATTTTGACAGAATTTTCCGTTTCCGCCATCATTGATTTTAAAACCGTCCTTTTTTCCGAAATCTACACCCCTGAATTAATCGGAAATTACTACCATAACGATTTTTACCATAAAGTGTATGACCGCCATCTTTGTTTTTAAAATAACCATTATTTTTAAATTCTGCACATCCTGAGTTAGTCGAAAATGACTACCATGACGATGATCATTTTCGTAATCTACACACCCGAAGTAGTCGAAATTTGCAACCATGACCATTTTTACAAAAAAAAAATTTCAGCCATATTGGAATAAAAAAAATACCACCTATGGATGTATAAGTAATAAAATATTTCCTATCGAATAAAGGCATATTGAAGGAGGGTAAAAAATGAAACATAAGTGTAAAACAGTCTATACAATACTAAATAAACCTAATTTTCGAAATTCGAAATTTATTATACTTTTAATTCGAAAAGTATCCCCAACAGTCCCTACTACATACTTTAATTAGTAGTATCTTCCATATAAAAGAAAATAAATAGCCTGTGTGTAACTTATGCGTAAAAAGAATTTTACGTCACACCTGGCCATAATGTGAGTATTACCGCACGCAACGCGTACGGTAAAACTCGCATTATGGCCAGGTGGAGACGTAAAATTGTGTACTCACCACGGGCAGTAAAAAAGAAAGCCCTCTATCGCATATTTACAACCCTCACCTGCGGCTCGGGTCACAAATACTTGCGATTTCGGGCTTTCTTTCTTTTACAGTCCTTGGTACGTAATGTACTATTACTTGTAATTGAAGTTGAAAACGATCAAGATCGTTCGATCGTCGATCATTGCCAGCGGTCGCGTACTGAGCGCTACCGCCATCTATCGAGTAAGATTTCATGAAATTGAGGAACGTTCATGGGAATAAGGCCTCTTAAGGTGTTTTTGTGAAAGTTTCGTGATGAAATCAAAGCACTTGGGAGCGTTGATGTGGCATGATCTGAAGGGACATAGTCAGGTTTCATGTTAAGATAATGGTTTTTTCCTGTATATCATAACATAATTAGGTATATACAGGGGTATAAAGTGAGGGGATATTTTTAACCAAGTTTTAGGGCAGCTACTAGATCCCGTGCCGCTACGCGAAAATGGACTTAGAAAACCTTTCCTAACTTTTTAAATTTATTATTGCCATTTATTCTTATTATTAATTATAATTAGTTATTATCCTTAGATTAAGTACGTTTCTTTGCATGTTGTTGTTATCTTAATATGAAACCTGACTATACATATGTCCCTTCAGATCATGCTGCGCATACGCTACATCCACGCCCCCAAGTGCTTTGATTTCGTTACAAAACTTGCACAAAAACAACTCAATTTTACGTGTTTACGTATCCCGTCACCTTAAGAAACGTTGACAAAATTAAATGTCGATGAAACCAAGATATCAGAGTTGAAACAGCAAACTGAAGACAATCATGTTACGATTGATACCTATTTCCTTGTTTGTTTTAAAAGATTTGCCGTGTGAAATGTGTTTTCAACGAGATTAAGGCAAATGTAAGACCATTCGAAGAGACAATGTGAAGGAGGTACAGTTTCAAACAAGATTTACTGAAAATATGTGACCGGCTAGTCTTATACCGTAATAAAGGTGCGAACGCGGTGAGGTCGTCCGTATCAATACCTGATCCGTACCGTTTTTATCGCATGCCCTCCACACCGCTGCTTAAAATACGGCGACGTTACGGAATCGCAGTGACGCATCGTATCCGTACCGTTTTTATCGCATGCCCTCCACACCGCTGCTCAAAATACGGTTTGAAAGGATCGCGTCAAAAATATTTCGTATGAGACACGTCACGGCGTACACGTTGCGTCTGCGTAAGTCGTGACTGCCCTATAATGCCCCTCTCCCCCCCCCTAACTACAGCCCTTGGTTTCGTATCCGGTCGGCCGGCTGGAATGACGTATCCAATACAAAAAAAATCTCTTCAAATTCGCGTCAAAAAATGTTTCTCCTACTTTTCCTTAGTCGCAATACGATACCAATTATGGCCTTACACAGATCACCACTATTTTTTTACACCCTGTATAAATGTTCGCTCGCCGTGCGCACTCTCCTTGTGTCCCGTGTCTCAGCACCCTACAGACAGGTAGGGCTGCAAATGCCCTGCACAGCTGTCACAAAACAAGCATTAATCCTGACCGACCAGGACCACTCAATCATGCTTAATGTACCTGCATTTTGTCTAGTTAATGCGTTTAGTTCCAAGACTTCGTATAGAGGGAGCTCAGTATTTAGAAAACTTATTTTAATGAGGGTTTCCGCGATCGAGTTATTTACTAGATGGCAGCACTAGAGTCTTTTCCACCGACTTCAAGATTTCGAAGGAGGAGGTTATCAATTCGTCGGGATCTTTGTTTTTGCTATTTTTTTTTATGTATGTTCACCGATTATTCGAAGACGGCTGGACCGATTTGAAATAGTACATTACTTACCAAGGACTGTAAAAGAAAGAAAGCCCAAAATCGCAGGTATTTGTAACCCGAGCCGCAGGCGAGGGTTGTATATATGCGATAGAGGGCTTTCTTTTTTACTGCCCGTGGTGAGTACACAATTTTACGTCTCCACCTGGCCATAATGCGAGTTTTACCGTACGCGTAGCGTGCGATAAAACTCACATTATGGCCAGGTGTGACGTAAAATTATTTTTTCGTTTGAAAGAATATACTTCACAGTTGGTCCCATTATAACCAGGTCAGGATCTGATGAAATCGAGGGAACTCTTCAACTATTATAGGCACACCTATAGTGATTTGAGTATTTTTACAGCAGCTCGAGCATTTGCTTTTGGAAAGGTGGAGGCTAACTGAAGTCGGTTCTTTTTTGTTCAAAATTATTAACAGCAGCTGTCAAAATCCACCAATACAAAAAAACCGGCCAAGTGCGTGTCGGACCACGCATAATGGAGGGTTCCGTACCTTCAATAGAATAAGAATTAAACTAATAACAAAAAGTCGTATCTGATGCCTGTGGAAGAAGTTTTTTGTAGATAACTCAAAAATGGCTGAACCGATAAGGTTCAAAATAATATTCGTAGAAAGTATATGATAAGGCGCATCTTCTCAATTTTTTTCATTTTACTGACTTTCGAAGACACAATTTTACTGACTTTCGAAGCGATTATTTCAGAAAATATTCGCTTAGTCACAAAATGCTAAAAGAAACCTCATTGATATGCAACATGTTGATATTAGGTAAATTTTTTTTTTTAAATTTAGCATGTATGGAGCGCCCCTTCTAAAATATATTTTCTGCAATTTAAATACATAACTGAGTAGCGGCATACAAAATACACCTTATATGTAAATTTTATTAGGATACGTCTTATAGTTTCCGAGTAAAATGACTGTGACATACGGACGGACAGACGGACGGACGGAAGGACGGACGGACGGACAGACGGACATGACGAAACTATAAGGGTTCCGTTTTTGCCATTTTGGCTACGGAACCCTAAAAACGGTGCTGCCATCTAGTTAAAAACTCGATCGCGGAAACCGTCAATTGTCACTTTATTTACTAAACAATGTCCTTAGGATCTAAAAATAAATTACAACTATAATATAACAAACAAAATGTAACAAAAAAGATAGTAAAGTGCTCACAAGGCTGGCGCCATTGCAAAAGGTGGACTTAATGCCAAGAGACATTCTCTACCAGTCAACCTTAAGGCAGAGGTAGTCGGAGTGATTTGCGTTTGGCAAAGTATAGTGGTAATTTTTTAAGATGTCGGAATCATCCATACTTTACCGATGCCCTAGTATTTTGAAGCGGAGCTATATTTTAATTAATTTTACCCAGCATGAATTTCAGTCGATTTGGCATGAAAAGTGTCGAGATAAAAAAAATCATGGGCAGGAACAAAAAAATTCAATATATTTCAAGAACCACAAAATTAACCGTCACATACTTCCATATAGATATTTATAAAACGATTTTTTGTTTTTTTTTTTCAACTTGACGACATGAAATGGCCGCATATCGTGCTTGAAGCTTTGCGTCTACATGGAAACTCCATTTGTTATACAGGCTGATTTATAAACGGTGATCAGAAACCATTTTTTCTTATTCATCATTATCGATACTGATCAACTTTTAGTATGGTATGGGACCAACTTAGAAATGGTCTAAGGATCTAAAAATAAATTACAACTACATATAACAAACATAAAAATATAGATACCTAGTAAAGTGCTCACAAGGCTGGCGCCATTGCCGCGCTTGGACAGCAATGCTGATATTTATTTATTGCATAACTTTATTGCACTAAAGAAAATCTTGATGTACAAAAGGCGGACTTAATGCCAAGTGGCATTCTCTACTAGTCAATCTTAAGGCAGAGAAGTAGGAGTGATATGCGTTTGGCAAAGTATAGTGGTAACTTTTTAAGATGTCGGAATCTTACTACAGAGCCCTAAAATTCGGACATCTTAAAAAAATCGTACTTTACCGATGCCCTAGTCTTTTAACATCCTTCAGATAGATATAAAACGATTATTTGTGGTTTTATTCGAACTTCCGTCATGAAATGGCCGCATTTCGTACCTGAACCTTTGCTTCTACATGGAAACTCCATTCGTTATATGTAATTGGTTAGCCCCCGGGCAAAGACAATATTATATTATACTAGGCTACCGGTGTTGCACGCTGATTACGTCATCTGCGCCCGCGCACGATTTATCGTGACGGTTGATTTTATCGTAATTTGTAGGTAAATAATAGGAATGCAGTTCGGGCTTCCCCGTAACTGTTTGATCTCGAAGTTAAAAATATTTCATTTAATATCTACAAATTCCTTTATTTTATTCAATTCAGAAAACAATTCACAGCCAAATAGCACTTAGGCCCTACTTATATTTTTGTGTCCTGCTACCGGTGAGTAAGGTTGACAGAGAGCTCAAAGAGGATACAGTGTGTTGACGACGGTGGACACTGTTCTCCCTTTAGCCGCGTCAACACAGTGAATTCATCCTCTGGAATTGCAGGCGTCCATAGACTACGGTAGCTGCTTACCATTAAGCGGGCGGTATGCTTAATTGCCATTGTCGTGGTATTAAAAAAAAAACAATCCCCAACTGAAAAGTTTTGGTGGCCTATTACTCCAAGCTCCATCGATGAAAAGCTGCCAGGCGTACAGATCCACCAACCAAGGCTCGTTATTTACGTTAAATACAGATATTTCGTTGTTTGCCGATGGTATACTATGTTTCGGCGTCAGCTCTTATATAATAATTGGTTTTCCAAGTATGATATGGTATGGCGGTATGGCGGGACAAATAGTAATGATTCATGAGAAAAAACATATTCCCATTTGTCCCCAGCGGGTACAGATGGGAATACACCGTGGATGTGAACGTGACTATAGTCAGATCGCTACCTGCCCTGACACCGTTACATAAGGCGCCCTGAACTCAGCCCGCATGTGTGACGTCACGCACGGTGCGTATGATGCGTCCATGGTGCGTCCGACCCTGAACCTTTACAGCTTTAAGGCATTCTATATTATCTGTTCTTACCTACGCTTATTAGAAAAGAACCCCGTTTCACGCAAAATAGGCACACTGGATGTCGACTTGCGGAAAAACGCCCAGGATAACTAACTATAGAACGCAATGAGCAATCTATATCAAACACATTCTAACATGAGTCGCGAAATGTGGCAATTTAATGACGAATTTAATATGCTGGGCGATTCTCTTGCAAGTAGCACGTCAAATTGTCTAATGGCAATGGGGTTTGCAGCAATTGTGAATGGGCACATTTCAGAAACAGCAATGCTTGAATTTAGTCTGTAATAAATATGAATTAAATAAAGCGTGATCTTCAGCCTGTGTTTTATCAGAACTATTATCATTTAATTATTATTCATTTCATCTATATATATAACTCAAAGGTGACTGACTGACTGACTGACTGACATAGTGATCTATCAACGCACAGTCCAAACCGCTGGTTCTAGAGATTCCAAATTTGGCACGTAGGTTCCTTATAAGGTCTAGGGGTGCACTAAGAAAGGATTTTTCAAAATTCATCCCCTAAGGGGGTGAAATGGGGGTCCAAAGTTTGTATGGGGAAACAAGATTAGTTAGTCTATTTTATTCGAAACTTCACAGAAGTATTTCTAACAATAAATGAGTAAATACGTGTTGCAGGTTTTTTGAGAATTCAACCCCTAAAAGGGGGAAATGTGGTGACAAAGTCTAAAAATCAACATGGGTATTGTTTCTATGGTTTATCGGGTCGCTGATTACGAAAACAACAACGATTTTAAAATCTAACGTGGCGGACGTGAAATACCATCTCTCCTGTTGGGGTGCGATGGGGTGGAAATGTCTAAATATCAATATGGGTGTCGTTTTTATGGTTTTTTGGGACGTAAATTACGAAAATGACATCGATTTGGAAGTTTAATATTGTGGACATGAAAGTGTTTGTGCCAAATTACAATCTAATCTATATATATATTGTTGTTTATTGTTTATTGTTTATTGATTGTTAACACAGCATTACAGTCTTAAACTAATACACTGTGAAACTTAACACTATATAATATTAATATTATATTAAATTAAACTAGCGGCACACTTGACGGCATATCATCCCTCAACTCGCAGAATCTTAAACACTCATTATACACATCCATCCCCACGCGAACAGGTCACACTCCGGTGCTGATACTAGGAGCGCATTCAGCAGGGACAGGGCACGGACCACCGGCGAGTTCGCATAGGCGACAGTACGTGCCGACGGCACGGCCAATAGAATACATGTCCGCGGCCTAAGGGTTACATTTTTCAAATCCGGGACAAAGACTCTTACTAGCCGTTCCACCAGTTCAAGGCAGTCACAGTCACCTCGAAGGGCCCGACAGGTAAACAGCAACAGGCTTAGTTTGCGCCTGACCTCCAGGGAATTGAAGCCAAGACTTCCTAAAATGAATTTAGTGGGGTATAGGTACGGGTAATACCCAAATATCCTTTTGTACAGCGTTCTTAGAAACGTCTTTTGTACCTTTTCTAAGAGTAAAATGTAAGTGACCTCGTAAGGGTTCCAAACTAGTGCTGACGTCTCCAACTTGCTTCGTACGAGAGCATTGTATAGGATCTTTAAGGTAAAAGGGTCACGGAAATCCCTCGAGTTACGGGTGACAAATCCTAACCTACGGAAGCAGCTAGAAGCAAGCGCTTTGATGTGGTCATGAAAGGTTAGACGCGCATCAAATATAACGCCAAGGTCCTTCACTGAAGCCACTCTGTTGATGAGGTCGGATCCTAGAAAGTAGTGAGCATATGAGGGAACGAGGGATCGACTGAAAGTACAGATATAACTCAAAGGTGACTGACTGACTGACTGACTGACATAGTTATCTATCAACGCACAGTCCCCGCGACATGTTCTTTTCGTGCGTTACAATGCGTTACGTTCTTTTTTAGTACATTTAGTACGCGGGCGAAGCCGCGGGCAAAAGCTAGTTGTATATGAAACTGAAAGTGATTTGTTGCAACAACAGAAAAAACCATAACTCGTGCCTTGAGTCACTCACTGAAGATTTCACTTATTTGAACCACTCGCTACGCTTGTGGTTCGATTTTGATATCTTTCGCTGGCTCTGGTCTCAATATATAAGCACGAGAGGCTAAGGCTGCGTTTCCACCAGAGATGTGCGAGGTGCGTTGCGAGGAATCTGTTTGTTAAACACCAATAGAGTCACTTCATTTGTTTATTCTCGCACAGCGCAGCTCTTGGTTGGTTCTTAAAAAACACATCTCGCAACGCATCCTCGCTCATCTCTGGTGGAAACGCAGCCTTAACAACAACTTTGCTCGCACTTGTATAATAAATAACTATTTCAATATTTTTTCATAATCTAACTGACATTATGTTTTTTTTTAGGGTACAGTCGCCATCAGATATATCGGAGCGGCCAAGGTGGTCACAAATATCTGAACAACGCCTCTATTGTTAAGGCGATAAAGTGCATGTTCAGATATTTTTGAGTACCTTGGCCGCTCCGATATATTTGATGGCGACTGTACAATAAGCCTGGTGCAGACGTGACCAACCCCGACACGGTTCACACCCGTATGCGCGTGGCATGACGTCACGGCGCGCGCGCAATCGTGACCGCTGTCACGGGACATTACGTTATCTGTGTTCATGGGACGTTTGCTTCACACTTGGGGTTGTCAAATGAGACTGACACATTAGCGGTATTTTATGGGTCTTGATACATTAGCGTGTATTTAATGAATGTGTCTACGGATAAAGATTTGAAGGGGTGAAAAGTTAAGGTCGGACTACACCAGATGCACATGCAGCACGGCTCCGATTCCTTGCGTAGATATGCACCACACTGAAAATGTATTGAATTACAGGTGTTATGACCCTTATTATGACACAACGATTGCATGTATTACTAAACCGCGATTAGAATGGGATTGAGATAGCTTTTTTTCTTTTTCTTTTATATATGGCTTTGTATGTATATATATGGCTTTTACTCCTCGCCGATTTTGGCGAGGTGAATTCTGCCAATGTCGAGGTTTATACTTTTTATTTATATTAATTTTTAATAGTATAAATGTAAGCAACGTTGTACGGTTGAGGCCTTGCCATGCTGATTGTAAGGTGAGATAGCTTCCCTACAAACATGTGGGTGGCCTAGAGCCCGGATAACCGTTTGTTCAACTAAAGGGTGGTTCTGCGCATTTTTTATTAGCTGCACACTTGTTCGTTAGGTCACCGCACAATAAGCTAACAATATTACACACTTAACTACGTCTCTCTCTCTTAGGTCGTTCCCTCATGTCTGAGGATCGTGGTCAGCATCAGGGTTGCATCTGGAGCGGATGATCTGCCTCCACCGGTTTCTGTCCAGCGCGTCCGTGTAGAATTGCGCAGACGACGAATCCTTCACTTGATCGGCCCATCTGGTTGGTGAACGACCGCGCGATCTTTTGCCCTCAGTGTTCCCCACCACAATCAGTTTTTCGAGATTTTCGTCGCCTCTACGCATTGTATGACCGAAATACGAAAGAATGCGTTGCTGGCATATGGCGGACAAGCGAATTTTTATTCCCAGCTAGGTCAAGATCATTGGTGCGTCTCGCAGTCCAAGGTATCCTCAACATTCGCCTCCAGCACCACATCTCGAACGCATCAATCCTTTTCCTTTGCCTGAACTACGTAAATGAGCAAAAAACAAAAAACTAAAGACGCCGCACAGCCATCTTGAGCTCAAACGAATATTCGAGACGTCGGAAATCTTAATTTCGTTATCTCCGTCTCTATCGCTCTTGCATATTCGAAAGTAAGTGATGCAAATAGACTTGCATATTCTATCTATAAGTCTGATGCGTAGGACGTAGTCAGTTCAGGTCATCCAGATTCAAAAGTGGAAATAAAAGATGTTGACTGTGTTCTGAAACGGCTCGAAATAATAATTTTAGGCTCCAGTTATAGTGTACGCTTGTCTGTCTATCAAATCTGGCAAATTAAGACCTAAATATAGACTAAGGGCTACGTCAGATATGACATAAAAATGGAGTTAGTGAGAGCAACAAAACCCGTCTAGTTAGTTAGCTTGATATACTATCCTTATTGATCACAGATAACCTCAACTACTAGGTAGATCATAAGTACAACTCGAATTAAAAATATCCACAAAAATCAAGTTATAGGGGTGGATTGTTATACTACAAAATGGTGTAGAATACTATTGAGATGTGCTGTTCGAATAGTAGAAATTAACGAATAAAATTGCGCTGATGTGTGGTGACCCCGTGTCTGTGTTATTGATAGATCCGGGCATGTGGCAGCTATTCGTTGGTGGACGTAAAAGTGACGACCAGCAAAATTTGCTAATGATTTACTTAACACGACTTCATCGAGTTTCTTAAGCACTTTTCACTTCATTATTCTTTTGTTTATGCGTAAACGTAACTACAAAATATATGTTTATTAACTACCCATTATTCGCCAAACAGAAACGCTCAAGATAAACATTCGCAATCAATTCCCATCATTGAAAGAAACAGATAAATTCTACCCCCGTGCAATTTCCCTAATGCAACCCCTAGCCGCTGGGGTGTTTTTATCGGCCCCTATTTAGGGGTATTTAGGCGATAGTGTCCGTCTAACAGATGGCAGATTATCGGGATTAAAGTTATTGCGCGGCTTTGACACGGGATTTTGTGAAAAGCTTGGAAATTTGGGCTCGCTGCTTTTAAATTGGATTTTCGGGTCCCTAAATCTGTTTGTGTACTTTAAGTAGATAAGTACTTGATGTAATTACATTGGGGGCGTTGACGCTGCGTTGGTGACATGTTCGTGGTGACGGTGGTCAGAATAATGGGTAGGTTCGTTAAAATATAGTTTACACACACCACACACCTTTTCAATGCAATGAATCGACACCTTTGTACTGCAATGAAGTGTCAAGTATATAATTTTATTTTATTAAAACTTGCCAAGTTACATCATTAAAAAGTACTGAAAATAATAAATGTTATCAGGAAACTGCTAAAAAAACCGGTGTGCGTTTCTCTGACTATTATAATTTTAGGTATTTCTATGTAACGTGATACTTATTCAAAATGTACCTTAAAACTGCTGGAAATCAAGTGTGCATTCCTATAACTATTTATGATTTGAGGTATTTTTATGGAACTTGGTACTTATTCAGATCTCACTTCTTTTATAGGCGAAGCATTCCCATAATATCGAACTTGGCAGCCTTTCACATTTATGTTTTTGATGGGATTTCATTTATTTTTGTTAGGTGTAGGTTCTTTATTATGTTTTTATCACTTTTGCTTTAGGAAATGTCTCGCGTATGACGCGCGGCTGCCGAACGCTTTGGTTCGTCGACTCCCCGCCTCCCGCGCGTACGCATCCCCCCGGCGGCATGAGCGGGCGAACGGATGGCATGAGCTGGCGGACGGCGCGAGCGCGGCGGACGAGTGTAGGCAGCGACGGAGGGTGCGCGAGGCGGTGAACGGAATTTTTATCTAGTATCACTATACATACATATATCGGGATTTCGGGATCGATCGGGCAGCGCGAGTACCTATAATCTATGATAAATCCTATTTTACTATTTATTTATAGGTGATTTTTACAAATAAACTGGCTCCCTACACCTATAAAATGTACCTACTTACATATAATTACATACATCAATAACGTACTTTATTCTGTTTGTAAGTACGGTACCTACATAGATAATTAATAACTTGGTAATACCTACCTACCAGTAGGTATTATAATTGGTGGCCTATTATGTAGCCCTAGAAGTGCACCATCCCATCTCATCCCGTGGCGTATCGGAGGGTGAGATGGGCAGTAGTATATATAATTCCATCTTAGAGTATATATGATTTCCATGTTCTTGAATCTGCGATTTTATTAGTTGTAAAATTAGAAATTATTTAGACTATGCGAGTAAAAATAGTTTTTTCATTTTTGTTTGACTGATTTAGCGCACCTAGTGTACCTAGTGACCTGCTTTGCACTTCGTAAATCGTGGGTTCGGTTCCCGCAACAGACACACACAGAGTGGTGAACAATTTTATTGTTCTTGTCTTTAAGACAAACATGTATTGTCTTAAACTGGTATGTATCTAAATTTAAATAAGTCTTATCTCATTTCCACTCCATACCTACTTATAGTAGAACAAAATTACACATTCGTTGTTTTCGAAACTGACTCACACTTGGCCGTTTTCAGATTTTTACTTTATTTCGACCTAAAGACAAACCTTCGAGCCAAATTTCAGGTCGGTACGACCATTGGAAGATATACCCATTTAGTTCATTATGACTTCATAGTAGAACAAAGTTACACCTTCGCTATTTTTAAAACTGACTCACACTTGGCCGTTTTCAGATTTTTCCCTTTACTTTGACCTTAAGACCTATCTCCATGCCAAATTTCAAGTCAGTACGACCATTGGAAGTGGTCTAGGTTTTTGATGAGTCAGTGAGTCAGTGAGTGTATAGTAAAAATAGCGATTTTCTGACGTCAATATCTCAAGAACTGCTATAGGTAGAATAATGAAATTTTGTATTCTAGACAATTAAGGGGATGTCAACAGACACTCGAAATTTCATATGCGTAGATAAAATATGTTTTGAGTTATAGGGTGGTCGAAATTAGCGCGAAATGGTTCGTGTAATATAACCCACGGCCGGTGTGTTGCTTTTTTTTTGCTCGAACTTGGCGGACACACTGCCGTGTGTCTAGATAAACCTTCATTCTATTCTTTTCTATAACTGAGTTACGTTAGCTGCTATACCGGGTGTGGCCTGTAATAGGAGTAAAAAATTGAAACGTAGATTATACTCCTCAAACTAGACAATGTTTGTTCAACGATTTTTGAAAGTTGTGTAGATTTTAGATTGTCTCTTTTTCAAACAAACTAAATAGTATTTTCAATGTACATCAAGTTCCGCCTAAATGACATCGCCTGTCACCCTGTCAGTCTTGTCACCCTACAGATATTAATCAATACAATGCGTGTTCGAATAAACTTTAAACTGTAATAAAATTCAAACTACAAGATATTTTAAAAAGTTGTTGAACAAACGTTGTCTAGTTTGAGGAGTAGGATCTACGTTTTAATTTTTTGCTCTTATTACACAATTAAATTCCAGGATCTATCAAGTTTATAAATAAATAATATTATCTGTCTCTCCCATGATACGTTATCCTGTAACTCCATTAAACGTATTTTGGAACTACCTGTGGCGAACAGTGTGTATCTGGCTCCTCGATTGTATTTTCTTAATTTATCAATTTTTATTTATATATGTATGGTTTATGTAAGTCCATTTTTTTTATATGCGTAAGTTTATTATCGTTTAGCTAGTTGATTTAAATTTGCAACACCTACGTATTTGTGATTATTTTCAATGGTTTCCGCTTACCAAAGGTTGTCTGGAAGAGATCGCTTTTTAGCGATAAGACCGCCAATTGTTTTACCTCTTCTGTTCTGTTTGTAACTTGTATTTCTTTATTTTGAGGTGTGCAATAAAGAGTATTTATGTTATGCTATGTTATAATATCACAAGTGCAAGGATGCATTTGCGGGTCCATTGTCGCGCTAAACGTATTTTTGGTACTTACTTAGATACTTTCTACGCCACGTTATATAACAATACCGAAAGAAACATTTTAAAACGAGTAAAAGTTTTAATTTTCCTGTTACGAATTCAACAGAACAAGAATCTGCATTCGTAAAATTTTAATTGACCAAACGCAAAGTGTTGAAGTATGTCGAGAGCGAGGACGAATGAATATTTAAATTGTTACGTTTACGTCTAAATGTCACATCGTCAAATCAAACAAATCAAACGTCAAATATCACACTTAGAGTATTTAACAACTATGTTGCTATCGCCCACAGTAAGAGGGTACTGGGTGGTAGGGGATTATAATTTGCCTACAATGAACTGGATTCCACTGGGCTTGTGTTGTGTGCCAGACATCTGTTGTTTATCTGTCCCACAGAATGATTGTGTTCGGGATTTTATGTCTATTACTAACTCGTTTCAAATAAACACTCATAGAAACCTGAACGGGCGTATATTGGATTTGTTTTTCACTAATGAAGCCGATTGTAAGTGCGCGATTGCACCCGCACCACTTGTGCCAGTCGATCCGCATCATCCACCACTGACCTTATTAGGCCCTTTCAATTCTAAAAATAACGTAAGAAATAGTAATAAGACACCTAAATTAATTTTCCGTAAAGCAAACTATGATGCCATTAATTTTGAGTTATCTAATATTGATTGGAACAGTACATTATTGGGACTTACGGCGGAAGAGGCGGTTCAGGTATTCTATGAAGAAATATACAAAGCTATAAAAAGGTTTGTGCCTCTAAAAGCCCCTCCTTCTTCACGTTTCGCTGTCTGGTTCACTCCAGCTTTAAAACATATTTTTAAAAACAAGAAAAAGGCGTGGCTAAAGTGGAAAAAATATAAAAATCATAGCGACTATGAAATATTCTCCCTTTACAGGGAAAGATTCAAAAGGCAGTCTGCTGTGTGTTACAATGCCTATTTAGCATCAGTGGAAACTAGTATTCAAAGTAACATTAAATATTTCTGGACATTTGTTGCTAATAAGCGTTGTACCGCTAGTATCCCAAGCACTATTTCGTATAACGACACTACAACCAGTAAACCCTCTGAGGTATGTAATTTATTTTCTGATTTTTTTCAATCTGTTTTTGCGCCGTCCAATATTTCTCCTGACACACCTGACTTTGACCTTCATGGAACAGAAAACACTACATCAAATGTACACGTCAGTGATATTCATATACCAATCTACCTTGTTAAACGGGCACTGAAAACAGTTGACACCGCAAAGGGTTCGGGATCGGATAATATTCCACCAATTTTCATTAAGAACGTTGCCGACACTATTTCTCTGCCTCTGTACCTAATCTTTAATAGCTGTCTCAGAGAAGGCACCTTTCCCGCAATCTGGAAACTCGCAAGAGTTGTTCCCGTCCACAAGGGTGGTTCCAAAACGGATGTCAAAATTACCGGCCTATTTCCCTTCTTCCCATATTATGTAAATTGTTCGAGAAGCTAGTTCATGATTCACTCTATCCAAGTCTACACAACATAATCTTACCCCAACAACACGGTTTTGTTAAAAAAAGGTCCACGACAACAAATCTCCTTCTTTATACGTCCTACCTTTTTAGAAGTATATATGCGAAACAACGGGTGGACAGTATATACACAGATTTTTGCAAGGCGTTCGATAGAGTAGATCACCAAATTCTTTTAGAAAAAATATACTTTAATGGCATACGCGGAAACTTATGGAGATGGTTTAGATCTTACATTACAAATCGTACACAAAAGGTTGTAGTAAATGGATATGAGTCCAATTGTGTTCGTGTAACCTCTGGGGTCCCACAGGGCTCCATACTCGGGCCCTTGTTATTCGTAATATTTATTAATGATATTAATAGTTGTTTCAAATATTGTAACTTTTTACTTTATGCCGATGATCTCAAAATTTACCATACCGTTGAAAACGAAGAGGATCGCACCAAGTTTCAAAGTGACTTAAACCGCCTTAGTGAGTACTGTCATAAAAATAAATTGAGTTTTAGTTTGAACAAATGTAAACAAATAACCTTCACTAAGAAACTCCACGTTTTTCACACATCCTACTTCCTTAGCGGATCGATACTAGAAAAAGTCTCGGTAATAAGAGATCTTGGTGTAAACTTGGACTCAAAACTTCATTTAGATACTCACATCAGTCATATTATCGGCAAAGCTTACCAAATGTACGGTTTTATCATGCGTCTCGGTATGGATTTCAAGCAACCTTCAACATATCTCTATTTATATAAGTCGCTGGTCAGGTCGCAACTCGAATATGCTGTGTCGATATGGAATCCTTTCTATAATAAGTACAAAAATTCAATAGAGACTGTTCAGAAAAAGTACTTGCGTGCCATGCATTTCAGATGTTACCGTTGGCGTTCAAGTTACCAGCAACTTCTTGAAAAGTACAATTTACTTAATTTACAAAACCGGCGCGTCCTTCTGGATGCTATGGTCTTATATAACCTGTGTCATAGCAAGTTCGACTGCCCCAGCCTGAGCGGGGCGCTCTGCTACCGCGTGCCGACGCGCGTGCTGCAGCGCGCCGCGCGCCAGCACCAGCTGTTCGCGTGTGCGGGCTGCCGGACGCACGCCGGGAAACGTGACCCACTGTATAGGCTGGTTAAATCATACAATATGCTCTTTAACGATATTGATATGTTTATGATGTCTGAGAATGTGTATAAAAAAAACGTGCATAAAATACTACACCGAAATCAATAAAAATTGTCCTGTATACATTACAATAATTATAAGTGTAAGTAAGTATAATACTTTATTGTACAACAATGAAAAATACAACAGAATACTATTTGCATTGTTACCAAGCGCAAAATATTATAGATTCATAATCTAGTAATCTGTGGCCAATGTCGTTGGTCTCACACTTAGTAGTTTTTGTATTGTTACTATTAGCCATAATCTCGTGTGTTACTGTTTTTTGTCCCAAATAAATTGAAAAAAAAAAAAAAAAAATGTCACTTCTCTGAATCAGAGTTTTATTATCTTGGAATCCCGATTAAGTACTTAATAATGTATAAGTCGCCTTCAGTCCGTTTTTAATGTACAGTCACCATCAAATATGTCGGAGCGGCCAAGATGCTCAGAAATATCTGAACATGCACTTTATTACCTGAAAATAGAGGCGTTGGTCAGATATTTGTGACCACCTTGGCCGCTCCGATATATTTGATGGTGACTGTACCGTAGCTAGGGGGGGCGGGGCATCATGGGACAATGCCGTATGCCAAAAAAGTATGAAAATAAAGTAAAAATAATAAAATTTGCCATGTCCTATAGTGCCGCCGCAGTGCTAATTTAAGGTAGGACTATCTTAAATTAGCACTGCGGCGCATCTTACTTAACTGCAACTCTGGCTACCTGCCATAGCCAAAATGGCAAAAACGGAACCCTTATTCTTCCGACGTGTCTATCTGTCCATCTGTCTCAGATCCGACTACAACAGACCGACAGCTGTAGGTACTAGAATGCTGAAATTTGGCATCAGAAGTGCGGGCGCAGAAGTTACCCAAGTGCAACTTCGGTCCTTGAACTAATATGACTGCTCGTACCGGCACCAAAGACGGGCGGTGCGAGTTAGGTTGGTTCTATGTTTTGGCTTTCACATTGCTGCGGTTTCCGCATGCGGCGCTGGTGCGCGAACGAGATAGCGCTCTGCATGTGTATAGCGCTGTCACGCTTGCACACCGTTGCCGCATCCGTTTGCGGCGCCAGTGTGATAATCGCCATACCCCGCCGATATTAGCGGAGACTCTTCGCCACTCGGACACTATCCCTCTTTAACGAATTGGCTGTACGACGTCATCTCAATCTAGAATTAGATGTCTTTAATTACTTCTTGGACACGGATATGTCCTTAAACTACGTCCGGACACGGGTATGTCCTTAAACTACGTCCAAAAGAGAGGTATGGGTACTGCGAATGTCATCTCGCTATGTGTGGTAGGACACAACACAGCGAATGTCTCGCTCAAATCTGGAGCAGAGCCCGACTGGGGAAGTACCTCCACCTTACATAAAACCACAGCCAAATAGTACTAGATCCGACTCATAGTGTTGTGTTCCTGCTGGTGAGTAAGGTTGCCAAAGGGCTCAAAAAGGACCCAGTGTGTTGACGATGAGGGACCTCCTTGTTCCTTTAGCCGTCAACATAGTGAATCCTTTTCGTAAAGGGTTGGCAACGCGCATGTGACTCCTCTGGAGTTGCAGGCGTCCATAGGCTACGGTAACTGCTTACCATCAGGCGGGCCGTATGCTTGTTTTGCCACCGTCGTGGTATAAAAAAAAACTTACCAACTTTCTTTGTTAAGGCTATTTTGTTATTTAATAACTATTGGGTATGGGTAATATAAAATAGTTAAATTACCACTTAAGCGATTTCGTTCTGTACTGTAATAAAAATATTTAATCATTAATAACATAACATAAATACTCTTTATTGCACACCTCAAAATAAAACACATAATAGTAGATTGTACACCAAGGGGATAAAGCACTGTTTTATGTCACGGGCGCAATATTGAATCCTGAACGTAACGAAGGACTCCAGATTTTACTCCCGAGCGCAGCGAGGGGGTTATGAGTTAATTCCCGAGCGAAGCGAGGGAATTAAGACTGAGTCCTGAGTGCAGTGAGGGGTTCAAGCGCGCCCGTGACAAAAACAGCTTTATCCCCGAGGAGTATACTCTACTTTTCTCACCTCTTGCGAGACAATAAAATAGCTAAGGCTACTAGAAACGGATTTTTATTAAAGTAAATCAAAAGTAAAAACCGGCCAAGTGCGTGTCGGACCACACATAGCAGGATTCCGTACCTTCAATGGAATAAGAACCAAACTAATACCAAAAGGTCGTATCTGATGACTATGGAAAAAGTTTTTTGGAGATAACTCAAAAATGGCTAAACCAATATGTCCAAAAAAATGTTCTTAGAAAGTATATGATAAGGCGCATCTCCTCAATTTTTTTCATATTTTTTGGACTTACGGTTCAAAAGTTACAGGGGGGGGCACAATTTTTCTGACTTTCGAAGCGATTATTTCAGAAAATATTCACTTAATCACAAAATGGTCAAAAAACCTCAGTGTTATTTTTAAAGACCTATCGATTTATGTGTCACATGTTGATATTTAGTCAAAAATATAAAAAATAAAAATTTTGTTACATGTATGGAGCGCCCCCCCTAAAAATTTTTTTTTTCAAATTTAACTACATAACTGAGTAGCGGCATACAAAATATACCTTATGTGTAAATTTTATTCAGATACGTCGTATAGTTTCCGAGTAACATGGCTGTGACATACGGACGGACAGACATACAGACAGACATGACGAATCAATAAGGGTTCCGTTTTTTGCCATTTGGCTACGGAACCCTAAAAATTGATTCTTGATACATTAGTCCATTTTATTCTAATTTTATCTTCTATTTTTATAGAACCTGCAGTTTTACTCCGTATACTGCAGCGTCTTATGACACTCGCGGTATTTGTTTTAGGTATTTAAAATTGAGGTGGCCAGCACGATTTTCCGAATAAATTCGATTTTCAAATCAGCTCGACGCGGCGGCGCGGGCCCCGGCTGGCGTCGCGGGGCTGTGCACCGTGCGGACTTTACGAAATTAGACTTTAAGCACATAACAATAAGAGCTATCGGAAGTGAATTCACATTATTAACCAGCGGGTTATAATGAGATTTAGTACAACATTATAACCCGGCTAAAGCCAAGGGCTATAATGATTTGCTTTCGGTGAGGTTTGCATGATATATAATTTGGCATTGTCGAGCAGGTGGTGTGAAAAATATTTAATCATTAATAACATAACATAAATACTCTTTTCACACCACCTGCTCGACAATGCCAAATTATATATCATGCAAACCTCACCGAAAGCAAATCATTATAGCCCTTGGCTTTAGCCGGGTTATAATGTTGTACTAAATCTCATTATAACCCGCTGGTTAATAATGTGAATTCACTTCCCATAGCTCTTATTGTTATGTGCTTAAAGTCTAATTTCATAAAGTCCGCACGGTGCACAGCCCCGCGACGCCAGCCGGGGCCCGCGCCGCCGCGTCGTGCTGATTTGAAAATCGAATTTATTCGGAAAATCGTGCTGGCCACCTCAATTTTAAATACCTAAAACAAATGCCGCGAGTATCATAAGACGCTGCAGTATACGGAGTAAAACTGCAGGTTCTATAAAAATAGAAGATAAAATTAGAATAAAATGGACTAATGTATCAAGAATCAATTTTAAGGGTTCCGTAGCCAAATGGCAAAAAATGGAACCCTTATGGATTCGTCATGTCTGTCTGTATGTCTGTCCGTCCGTATGTCACAGCCATTTTACTCGGAAACTATACGACGTATCTGAATAAAATTTACACATAAGGTGTATTTTGTATGCCGCTACTCAGTTATGTAGTTAAATTTGAAAAAAACAATTTTTTAAGGGGGGGGCTCCATACATGTAACAAAGTTTTTATTTTTTATATTTTTGACTAAATATCAACATGTCACACATAAATCGATAGGTCTTTAAAAATAACACTGAGGTTTTTTGACCATTTTGTGATTAAGTGAATATTTTCTGAAATAATCGCTTCGAAAGTCAGAAAAATTGTTCCCCCCCCTGTAACTTTTGAACCGTAAGTCCAAAAAATATGAAAAAAATTGAGGAGACGCGCCTTATCATATACTTTCTAGGATTTTTTTTTTAACATTATTGGTTTAGCCATTTTTGAGTTATCTCCAAAAAACTTTTTCCATAGGCATCAGATACGACCTTTTGGTATTAGTTTGGTTCTTATTCCATTGAAGGTACGGAATCCTGCTATGTGTGGTCCGACACGCACTTGGCCGGTTTTTACTTTTGATTTACTTTAATAAAAATCCGTTTCTAGTAGCCTTAGCTATTTTATTGTCTCGCAAGAGGTGAGAAAAGTAGAGTATACTCCTCGGGGATAAAGCTGTTTTTGTCACGGGCGCGCTTGAACCCCTCACTGCACTCAGGACTCAGTCTTAATTCCCTCGCTTCGCTCGGGAATTAAATCATAACCCCCTCGCTGCGCTCGGGAGTAAAATCTGGAGTCCTTCGTTACGTTCAGGATTCAATATAGCGCCCGTGACATAAAACAGTGCTTTATCCCCTTGGTGTACAATCTACTATTATTGCACACCTCAAAATAAAACACATAAAATATTTAATTATTAATAACATAACATAAATACTCTTTATTGCACACCTCAAAATAAAACACATAAAATACAAGTTAAAAGATAAAAGACAAAATATATTTATTCTTCAATTTAGGCACATTACAATGCACTAATGAACGTCAGAGAAAAAAAAACTACCACCGGTTCTAACCCTACACCTCTGACCCGAGAAGTATTATGACCGGCAAGAAACTCGGCGGGACTTATTTTTTCAAAACAGTAATACATTAGATCTTAAAGATACACAATAATCCGTAGTTCTATAAGAAAAAGCAAACAGGATAATCAACAGAATTAATCATCTGTTGATAAAACCTCTGGCATCCGCTTGGCAACACAGCCTTCTATTTGTAATACTAGTATTTATCTGTGCCTGAACCTTAAGTGAACCGGCCGGGTCACCCCCCATGGGTCAATTTGAAATTGACAATTTCCCTAAACATTATCACAGATAGCGACTGATGCTGCGCATGTCCATGCGCCGGCGTCGATACTATGACGTCATTATACTCGTATATAACACTTACCTCACACAACACGACACCATTCGCAACAGCTGAGCCTGTGTTTGTGGTTTAGCTGATATTGTTTACTGATTGTGAATAAGTTTAGTGGCCTAAGTGTTGGATTAATTAACGAAGCAAGGAATACATATGTACGTAAGTTTTTGTAACTTTGTGTTGCACGTAAGGGACTTTTTACACATTGATTGGTTGTTAGTACAAGTTTATACATTTTGTAACTAAACTCGGGGTCAATTGAAAAGTAAAATAATGTAAACAAACGCATTTACCTTTATTGCGTAGCAATCACGCACTTTTGGAAAACAACCATGGTTTCATTATCAGCTTATACTTGTTATTTATATTCATTTTTAGTAAAAATATCCGTTAATTACTTATATTTTTGAACCCGGGTATGTCCTTAAACTATGTCCAAATGAGAGGTACCTATGGGTACTGCAAATGTCATCTCGCTATGTGTGGTAGGGCACAACACAGCGAATGTCATCTTGCTAAAATCTGGAGCAGAGCAGGACTGCGGAAGTACCTCCACCATACAAAAAACCACAGCCAAATAACACTAGACCCTACTCATAGTCATGTGTTCCTGCTGGTAAGTAAGGTTGCCGCAGAGCTCAAAGACGACCCAGTGTGTTGACGACGAAAGGGCCTCTTGTTCCTTTAGTAGACACAGTGAATCCTCCTTTTGTAAAGGGTCGGCAACGTGCATGTAACACCTCTGGAGTTGCAGGCGTCCTTAGGCCACGGTAGCTGCTTAACATCAGGCGCGTATGCTTGTTTGCCACCGTCATGTTATATAAAGAAAAATCTGAGAAAATGAATTTATTTAATAATATTTTGTCAAGTTTCAATTATTTTTTGCTTAGAAACGCGGCTATATTTATTTACCTTATTTTACTTTTAAATTGACACCGAATATGTATGAATTTGCACTAAACTCCAATTAATTTATTTATTTATTTATTTTATTGGTGCTAAAGCCTGACCAGAAATATATGATTATTGTCAAGAGGGCGCTATTACTCTCATTTATATGGCAACAGTTCAGTATAGTCATAGAGCGTGTTATTCTCTATGGTATGCTGACATCTTGATTTGTTAACCTGTCACTCTGATGTTAATTTGAAAATGTTTCACAGCTAAATAGTTTCATTTCTCGAGCGTATTATTATTTACAGCAGTTTATTATATACACTATTTACAATGTTTCGGTCTTGAATATGGATAATTTTGGGATTTTTTTGTCGCTTCTTATTTAATATTCAACACTTTATTATTATTCAATTAAACTGCCACAATGATAGTGACAGCCTATCATACACTCACACATGCATAATCATCCTGTCATTAAAATTATTGCCAGTGTAAGAAATTAGTTCCAATGAAATTCCGCAACATGGCGCATGATCATATATTTCTGGTCAGGCTTTATATGACTTGGAAGCTTAACATTCAACCACCATAAATAAAGTACCCCTCCCAAGCTGATTTTTCTATGATTAAATGTGTGTATATGATTAAAATGTGTCTACGATAAAAGGTCGTCGCTGCCTGTGGAAGAAGTTTTTTGGAGATAGCTCAAAAACGACATTATTCAAATCAACTTTCGTTCAAAGAATTTACAAAGACGTATAGAATATCTTGTTTTATTTTTTATTATTTGGACTTAAGTTCAGGGGGACACCAACGAGAATTAATATCAGGTAGTATTTCTTCAGTGGTGTGTTAATCAATCAATCAATCAAATATTTATTTGCAAATGTAGTGATAAATACAGTTGGAAGGTACAGGTTAAGTGCGTACATTTTGCTTAAATAAGCATGCAAATTTTACTTATTAACTACTAATCTAATCTAAGGCAGTGCTAATATAGAACTTAAGCTAAAGCTTATAAGTTATTACATGTTACATAAGGTATTATAATTTAAACATAATTGTCATATTAAGCTTCTAATTCTTAAACATTGCATTAAAACTTACATATTATTAACATACCCTATGATACGATACGTCATAAAATTAACGATATGATATGTCATAAAATCACCATAAAAATACCTTAAAAATACCATAAAAATAAAAATATTTATTCATTTAATTTTAAAATATTCGTCAATTTTGTAATAATACTTTTCTAAGCAAAATTTATGTAATTTGAATTTAAATTGAGGCATGTCAGAGTTCCTTATATCTACCTGTTGTGTTCCTGCCAGTAAGTAAGGTTGCAAGAGAGCTCCTTTGAGCACAGCGTGTTGTGCTGACGACGGGGGCTCTTGTCCCTGTAGCCACAGCCAGCCAGCCAGCCAGCTGTCAACACAGTAAATCATCCTTAATATCAAAGGGTCGACAACGCGCATGTGACACCTCCGAACTTACAGGCGTCAATAGGCTATGCTTGCTAACCATCGTCGTGGTATAAAAAATGTACAGGAAGAGAACGCATGGACTGAAGGGCAAGAGGATTAAAATTAAACTGAAGAACAAAATCAAATTATTGAAAAAAAATTTTTGATTTGTTTATTTTGATTTGATTTGTTTGTAATGATTTGTTCTTCAGTTCTACTGACGACAACGCCATCTCTTTCGCTTTCTATGAACTCTTAAGAGTTCGGATTGGAGTACGGACTAAAAATGCGCCTTAGCATTTACAAATATTGCATATAGGTACACGGGAAAATTCGACCAGTGCTGCTGTGACCTGGGTGGCCAAGTAGTTAAGGCGTCTGCCATGCAGAAGACGCCTGTTCGATCCCAGCCCTGGGCACCGGTGGCCTAGGTCACTTTTTCCTTTGTATATGATATCCATATAACTTTAGGATTAAAATTTACAAATGTTCGCTGTTCTTAAATAAACTGTTACCACAAAACTAACAGCATGAAGAGGTAATAGACAGACAGACGCACATTACATTTGCATTTATAGAATTAAGTTAGGGATGTTTCTTACCCCAATTAACTTTATGGCCTTGATGAAACCATTACGGTTTCAAACGGATGTTGTAATAACTGATACAAAGTCTTAATTGCAATTCTATAAGGCAAAATACATTGACAAGCAGATATGTAATGTCACTTTCATCGAAGCATATCATTACAGTTACAGGTTTTTTAATCTGTTACATGGCTCATGGCTCTTGGATATGGTGGTTGTTAAGGGGTGTTGCCTTACATCAAATCCGGTATGGCTGTTTTTTTATATGTTAATATTGATGAGCGTAAGTCCACAAAAAAAATCAAGATATTCTTTACATCTTTGAGTATATTCATTGAACTAAAATTGGTTTGAACAATATCGTTTTAGAGCTATCTCCAAAAAACTTCTTCTATAGGCAGAGACGACCTTTTGGTATTTATTAGTTTTTTCTTATTCCATTTAAGCTACGAAACTCACCATTATGAGTAGTCCGACCGACACACACTTGGCCGATTTTTTTATTTTAAGTCGCTGTCAGGGGCAAAAGTCACTTCAGCGTAATTTAGCTGTCGTAGACAAAAATCACCTTCGAAGCGGAACTTTATTTATGGTGGTTGAATTTTTGCATGAGCTCCATAGACAAAATTCAGCCGTAAGTTGGATTTGTCAGCTTTTTTGTGTATGATAGCTGAATTCAGAGCTGAATTCCGCTCAAGTGTGTTGCGCCTTAACCCGTTTATCGCTTCTCCGCAGCTCCCAGTGCGCACACGCATAACCAGCTGCAACGCAGGCGCAAGCGATCAGTGTCAGTAGTGCAGTAGAGATGGAACGAGTGGGGCTGCTTGTCTGTGTGTTGTCGTGTGTGGTCGGTGTTATTGGTAAGTTTTTTTTATTTGACTGGTTAGGTACAAAAATAATTTGATTTAAAAATATCAAAATTGTGTGTACTTCTCACAACTGTAATAATAATAATCTACACGCGACTATTCCGTAATTATAAAAGATATCGAAAACTTTTAACGAAATATCTAAAGCACGTTACTCAATCAGTAAAATCATGTAAAATAAAACTTTTTTTAACCAAGAATTATACAAATTATTATAATTAAACGCCTCCATAGTCCATACATTCATGTAGACCGCCGTTCATTAAATGGTTTGTTAAAAATAAAATAATAATATGAGTACATAGTTGTGTAAATGTATTTTTTGTGTTTGCAAAATATAATATGTTTATGGCATAATAACAAGATAAGGCCTTGTGAGATTTTTTGTAATAAAATTACACAAGGATTGGATAAATAGTTTTCAAGGAAGTACCTATAGGTAGTATAGGTACCTACATATCGAAATATTAACATCATTAAAGGTTCAACAGAGCGTAAAGTTGAAACGTCAGACCCCAAAGTAGGATTTAAAGTTTAATTATTCAAACGGCAAGTTGACCGGATCAAGAAACACCCAGTTAATATATTCTAGGTTAATTAACTATTACGTTTGTAGTGTTCATTATTACCTACGCATAATACGTATTATGTTCCATGTAAGTACCTAAGTAAAGAAGGTACAGTCGTCATCAGATATATCGGAGAGGCCAAGGTGGTCACAAATATCTAAGCTAATATCTAATATCTATTGACAAGGTGATAAAGCGCATGTTCAGATACTTTTGAGTACCCTGGCCGCTTTTTTTTGATTTGATTGCGACTGTACATACATAATATACATATACACCGTGGGCCCATATAACTAGACAGATTTTAACAGTGTATTCCTGATCATATTTAGATATTAAAATGTTCTATAAACTTTTCTGGAATACGCCTATTAGTTTCAGAGTTAATACCAATTTAAAAAAAATACAATTATATGTATTTCATAACTCATCACAAGACGCCTTTCTAATGGCGTTGTTGCCACTATTGGACATAGTTTACGCGTCCTTATTGACAGATTATTGGACATAGTTTACGCGTCCTTATTGACAGATATCAAAGTGACAAGGAAAACTTTGCAGAAACTAATGTTTTACAAAAAAAATGTACCAATTTGTTTTAGGCGAAAATTTTATTAATAACATTTGCTTTTCATGTGGAATAAACATTCAAAAAATGAGAAAAAAAACTAAAAAAATATTTTTTTTTGGCGAAATTGACTTAAAGTCACATAATATTTTTTCCTTCTTTGTCTTAGAAATTCGTGGTTAATATCTGTCGGGTTATTCCAGCCCACTGTGTATTAAACCATTTTTGGACCAACCCCACATTGTCGGTTGTAAACAAGGCATTTTATAGACTTAGGGCAACTGCACCAACCACTTTTGACGGACTCATCAGTCACCCGGCAGGGTACACTCACCCACACTGTTAACTGCCCATCGGTGGACCTTATGCCTTTTGTAATAAGGTCCACCGATGTACAGTTAAGAGTGTTGCTGTTTGTACTACGAAAATTTCTATACAATAACATTTAACTAACGTTTTACGGTGACAGACGGTATGGTGCAACCGACCCTTAGAGTAGACGTGCGACCATAACGAAACATCAAAATAAACAAAGAAATTAAGTGTATACGCTATGCTATTATATTAAGTCCCAATTTTATTTAAATAAGTAATGAGACTATCAATATAAATCAGTAAAAAAATATAAATCAGTAAAAAAATTAAGTTAGAGAATACGGTTAGCAATTAGCGTAGTCTATGTAATTAGTAGTAAAGTGTAGGAAAATAGGTAGGCAATAGCGTAGGTACCCGTAGCCAACTTTTAATTAAATCCAATGACATTTGCCTGTACAGTCACAACCACAAACTTATAGCTCATAAAATATCATGTTCTTATCGTATCATTGACCTATTGAGATCAACGTTTCGTATACTTAATTTGCTTATAAAAGTAATATTATATCTAAATAAACCAATCATTTTGCGGAATTATTAATCGCCGTCATAAAAACTCAACTACAAGGAAAACAAGCATCCAACTTGTAAAGAAATACAGTCGTAAAAATCACCAATTATTTATTATGGCATTATTTGCTCACTTTATTTTAGTAAATATCAAATTATGGGTGTTTTAAAAACTGCCTGTTTTGATGTAGGTAATGGTGCTCCCACACTATTATATGACGTGTAATTTTTTGCTAACTAAAGTAAGTACACTTTTCTAACACGTGAAAACGTAACGTACGTACACGTGAAGGGTAAAAAAATGAAACTACATGTATGCACATCTCACTAATTTCATTAAAATAATATTTAATAGAAAAAAAACCGGCCAAGTGCGTATCGGACCACGCATAATGAAGGGTTTCGTACCTACTATCGAAAAAGTAATATCAAAAGGTCGTATCTGCCTATGAAAGACGTTTTTTGGAGATATTCTCGATAAATATTCTCGATTTTATGGATCTCCGGTTCAAAAGTGACAGGGGGGGGGGGCACAATTTTTTTAAGGGTTGATTATTAATATTTGGTTGTGATTATTGAAATTGTTACATGTAAATATATTTTCTCAGCTATTTTACTACAAAACTAAGTAGCGGCATACAACAATACACCTTATGTTCAAATATTTATTAAGATACATTTTATAGTTTCCGAGTAAAATGGCTGTGACATACGGACGGGAAAACGGACATACGGACGGACAGACGGACATAACGAAGCTATAAGGGTTACGTTTTTGCCATTTTGGCCACGGAACTTAAAACCTACTGTGAAGAAAATAATATTTCAAATGCCACTAAAAATATTTACAATCATAGTGCATCTCATAAGAGTCATAACAATTAGTCCCAAGACGTAAAAAACCTTTTCGTGGAGGAGTTCCATTCTGGTCTTAACAAGCAGTTTCAATTTCACTAAATACCACTATTCAAATGCAATTGTTTGGTTTTTAGACTTAATAAAATCGCTATACGTCTCCTTATAAGGTTTCAGGAGTTCCCTTGATTCCTCATGGATCCCGTCATTAGAATTTGATTTTGATAAGAATTCGCCTCGGAATTCGCCTAGTGTCAGAGTTACTACCAATTAAATAAATAAAAAAACATTTTTTATTGTGACTCAGTAAAACGCTTTTTTGATGGCGATTTCACCCTTTATCTTAGGGTCTAGTCTAGATATTCTTATTGACAGATATCAATGTGCCAAGGAATATTTTACGTAAACTTTTTCTTTCTATATATTTTAATCGACAGTTTTTTACCAATAATATTTATGTTTTTATGTTCAAAAGCATTTAAAAATGGAAAAAAAAATTTTTTTTGGCGAATTTGACCTAAATTCATATATATGTAACATTTATTACTCCTCATGACCTCAGGAATTCATGATAAAAATCTCTCGCAATAGTCGCAATACTCACGAGCACCGTGTATAAAGTTATTTATTACTTATGAACTTATGATAGTGGATGATTATTGATTAAATTGATTAATCTCACTCCATTACTGTATTACAGTTTTTAACTAGTATGGGGGAGTCATGAGCATTGTCACACTCAATTATAGTAACTTTCAGCTTAAGTTTACCTTACCTTATGTACCATTTGTTGTTGGTTTAATAAAGTTATTTTTATTAATTTACATATTTACTTTGCGAACAATATACTTACTTATAATGGACAAACAATGAAAACTTAATAACATTCAATTACTGAACTCATAGGACATTCAACTTTTCACAGATTAAAAGCAAATTAGATAGCCTGCAGTGAAAGTGTTCACTAGTAGATCTATGTAGGTATTATGTTTATTATGTAGTGCGTATGACCGTTTCCATGTAACATTTGCATATATCGATCAGCGATAGTGAAAGTTTGATCCATGATTGACATTGAAAAGGATTAATTCATATTATGAATCGTTGAACAGAGGGCAAAACAAGTTATTTTAACAACAGCATTGGAATGAAATTGCAAGCGTCCAAAGTCTACGATAACAGCTTACCACGTTACCACCAAGTCGTATAATAGCATGGCTTTTTTAGGGTTCCGTAGTCAACTAGGAACCCTTATAGTTTCGCCATGTCTGCCGGTCCGTCCGTCCGTCCGTCCGTCCGCGGATAATCTCAGTGACCGTAAGCACTAGAAAGCTGAAGTTTGGTACTAATATGTATATCAATAACGCCGACAAAGTGGTAAAATAAAAAGTGGAAAAAAATGTTTTATTAGGGTACCTCCCCTATACGTAAAGTGGGGAGTGTTTTTTTTTTTTCATTTCAACCCTAGCGTGTGATATATTGTTGGATAGGTATTTAAAAATGAATAGGGGTTTACTAAAATCATTTTTTGATAATGTAAATATTTTCGGAAATAATCGCTCCAGAAGTTAAAAAAAATGTGTGTCCCCCCCCCCCCTCTAACTTTTGAACCATAAGTTTTAAAAATATGAAAAAAATTCTCAGAAGTAGAACTTTATAAAAACTTTCTAGGAAAATATTTTGAACTTAATAGGTTGAATAGTATTTGAAAAAAAAATTACAAAATAATTTCTGAAATAAGTTTGTAATTTAACCGTATAAGCAGGTGTTTATTGTACCTGTAATTTCTACAAAATCACAATGAAGTGACGTGCTTTCAAATAAAGTAAAAACGGTGAAAATCGGTTCACGCAATAAATAATTATCCCATAAAAATCATCTTCCATACTTTAAGCTCGCGCGCAATAGTTTACTTAATTTGCCGATAGATGTCGCTGTACGTGGAACGCTCATATCATATCCTACATGGCGGTGTTATTTTAACTCTTAAGTGGGGACACTTACTGTGACGGACGGAAAACTACGGAACCCTACACTGGGCGTGGCCCGACACGCTCTTGGCCGGTTTTTTGACAAATTCGCTGGAGGTCATGGCTTGCCGTGGGAGGGCTCCTTATAAGGCCTCCCGAGGGCTGGAACCCTGGCTTGGCATGCACAAAAACAAATTCCTGATTCTCTTTATTTTTAATGACAAACAATAACCAGGTTCTGAATTGATTAGGTGTCTTTGGTACTAGCACTTAAATAGATACATAAATTCGTTTATCTACACTCATACTGTAAGTACTCTAAAATGCGTTCAAAAACCGTAGACAATGACAAGCATTACAACAAACGATTTAACTATGATAAGTTTCTTATCTGCGGCAGTAACGTAATTTTAACTATGCATGCTCAAATATTGTTAAGCAATGAGTTTCAAATTTGGAACATCGAATTTGATAACATAATGTTACCGCCATGGCCAACTCGATTGGTCCCGCGCGAGCGCCGGCACAATCGAGTAGGCCATGACGGTACAATGGCGGTCATTCTATGGTTTCCGAACAATTAATTTAATATATATAATATGAGTGTAGATAAAGCAGTGTATGCAACTGTACGTAATTAGGCCTTAAAACACTCGTGTGATCTTATTATGTTTTAAGGACCCTTATTACGTAACAGTTACATAAACTACTATTAGAAATTTTCAAAAAAATACCTATATATTTTAAACAACGTCCACTTTCAGATTTTATATTTTAATAGGTCTCAGGATTTGTATTTGTGTGGTCTCAAGAATTATATAAGTATATTTAGGACTATAGGTACGAAGTTGAGTCGATATCTGTTGAATAGAGTTAATAAAGTTAATGTCCTTTAGCTGTCGAGACGCTTTAGTACTAGCATTTATTTATTTAAGCTTTATTGCACAATTAAAGTAAGTACAAGTGGTTGAAATATTCCCTCAAGGCATTCCCTACCAGTCAACCACAGGGCCAAACAGAAATTTGCTGAACTTTAACTTTCCGAAGCACATGAACTGCACAACTGTGCGTCCAATCAGCTGATTAGCTTGCTGTGTGGCTTCTAACGTCATTGCATACAAGTAGGGTGATTGTGCTAGTTTTCGTCCACTCTTGTCAGTTTTCCGTCGATACTTATTTATGTTTAAGTTTTTCCCAAAATAAAAGCTTAAAATTAAAAAATCTACTAAAGAATAAACTATATTGACCTTAAAAAGTTTTCCCATTTATTTGCAGCAGTTTAATCAAGTGGACGGTAAACTGGACCTGGACGGAAAACTAGCACAATTACCCTATATAAGTTTCTTCGAGTTCTATAGTCAACTAGAGTCCGATCACTAAGTTCGCATTGATTTGGCAAAAGAAAAAAGTGTGCGTGTAATAATTATGTACCGTCAACTGCTACAATTTTGCCTACGAAGCTCAACTTCACCTGGCTTGCATCACAAACAGCTATTTATATATTATTCCTGAAATGGGAGAACAGTATATAAATAGCTGTTTGGTAAAGACCATGTTTTTCAAACCAGGCAAAGTTGACCATCGTTGAAAAAGCTGTAGGAGTTGACGGTACTTATACCATAAACGTCAAATTCCTATGAAAATTATAAATTATAACGTTTATATATAGTTACTTCTAGAGTGCCAATTCGGTACACAATTTAATAGCTTAGTTTTCTGTAAATCTATATCGTCAAAGCATTTATATACCTAATTTACCCAAATCGTTAACTTTTATATTGTCCACAGTATGTGTATAAGGTCGCCCGTTTTCCTAAAGGTTTTCGACCCATTCGGTAAATACGTAATGTACCTAATTTCAGCTCGTAATATGCGAAAAGTCGAACAAATGTATCAAACAACGCCCGGTGGCCGGTCTGTTTTTTAAACAGTCTTAAAACGCTCAGGCTGTGGGACCTGCTCCCGCAATCTCACGATATCGTAACAACACGCAACCAACCGGTCTCTGTAAACACTAAACATTGATTGTCCGATAACTTACCTAATGACAGATGACTGCCAAGAACAATGAGAGAAATTGGAACCGGACTACGATTGAAATTAGGGCATTGTTTGATAGTCTTTGATAAATGTTTGTCTCTTTCATCGTCGGTTATTTCGTCATTCTAAGATGTATTATTTAATAGGTTTTCAACTTAAGCCTTTATCTTAAACTAGCTTTTGCCCGCGGCTTCGCTCGCGTTAAATTCGGGGTAACAAGCCATACAAACTTCCACCCCCCATTTTAGGGAAGTGGGGGGTTAGAAAGAGACAAAAAGTAGCCTATGTCACTCTCCATCCCTTCAATTAGCTTTTGCCCGCGGCTTCGCTCGCGTTCAATTCGGGGTAACACAGTTCCCCTTTCCTGATTGCCCCCCGGAATGCTCCATACAAACTTCCACCCCCCATTTTAGGGAAGTGGGGGGTTAGAAAGAGACAAAAAGTAGCCTATGTCACTCTCCATCCCTTCAACTATCTCCACTTAAAAAATCACGTCAATTCGTCGCCCCGTTTTGCCGTGAAAGACGGACAAACAAACAAACACACACATACGCTTTCCCATGTATAATATTAGTATGGATTATACTTTCATATTTTATCCAATAGTTCGAATTCGCCTTTTTCGCCCGAAAAGACAGCAGTAATAGCAGTAGTAAAGGTAGTAGTGACAACGGACGAAAAAAGCAAACTCGAAAGAGGGTAGATCGCTACGGTGTGTGGGGGACTACAAACTAAAACTCGCCGGTAACGTCAGTTACACCGTGATGATGGCGCATGAAACTGTGCCGAGATATCGGGTGCTCTAAAACACAAATAATGAATGGATTCATTGGATGGTGAAAGAATGGATGGAATGGACGGCTTGTTCTACTTTTCCTTTATTTTAAACATTGTATCGTTACGTTAGCAGACGTTCCGCTTAATACAAAATTAATTGTAGTATGGGGTAGAGCATTGTTATCGGTGAATTCTCAATACAACAAGTTCCCAAGGGACTGCAATTGGCGGTTGAGAAGTGTAAGACTTCTTGGTAGATGTCGCTCGGCGTCCCCCTAAGACGCATAAAGGATATACCTAGTGGAGAAATTCACAGGTAAGTCTCAGTAGCTCAGTTGGTCAGAGCGATGGGCATGTATCCCAGAGTCGCGAGTTCGAGTCTCGCCTGAGGCAGTGGATTTTTCTACTTTTCCTATATTTCTAAACAATTTGATTTCTTATAAAATTATTTTACTTACTATAAGTGTAATTATTAATTACAGGCCAAGTAGGCACCCTCTGTCGACCAAACGAGCGGTTCCTCTCGTGCGGCGGCTGCCAGAAGACGTGCGCGGATCCGGCGCCGGCCTGCGCCGCCGTGTGCCGGACCGGCTGTTATTGCGAGGATGATGAAGTCCGGAACGGTACCGGACACTGCGTGAAGCTCTCTGAATGTCCGGCAGCACGTAAGTGGTAGTAGTATGATACAGGTAGACGTGCGCGGATCCGGTGCCGGTTGTATAGCCGTGTGCCGGAGCGGCTGTTATTGCGAGGATGATGAAGTCCGGAACGGTACCGGACACTGCGTGAAGCTCTCTGAATGTCCGGCAGCACGTAAGTTGTAGTATTATGACACAGGCAGACGTGCGCGGATCCGGTGCCGGTTGTTTAGCCGTTTGCCGGAGCGGCTGTTATTGCGAGGACGATGAAGTCCGGAACAGCACGTGTGACGCTCTCTGAATGTCGGCAGCACGTAAGTGGTAGTAGTATGACGGATGATAAGACGTCTGATTTTCAATCTCGGTTCAAGCCCGCGGCTCGTACCTACCACTGAATTTTTTGGAACTTAGGTACGAAATATCATTTGATATTTTCCAATTGCTTTTCGGTGATGGAAAACATCGTAAAGAAACTGGACCTAGAATAAGGCCTTGTTCCCTCTCTGGGATAGAAGGTCAGGTGGCAGTCGCTTTCGTAAACACTAGTGCCTACGCCAATTCATGGTATAGGTTGCCAAGCGAACCCCAGGTCCAATAGAGCCGTGCTAAACCTCATGAAATTCTTACAGCAGCAGCCCTCAAGCAAGACACGACGGAACCCCGTTCCGACTGCCCCGCCAACGAAGAGTACCGCTTCTGTGAACCCTGTAACAGGACTTGTGACAACCCTAACCCAATCTGCCCGGCTCAGTGTTCCCGAGGCTGCTTCTGTAAAGGCGCTTTGCTGCGGGATAGGGACGGCAACTGTGTGCCGTATGAGAAGTGCTCGATGTTCAATAACGAGAGTTGTAAGTAACTTTTAAACTAGAGGAACGTGAATATGCTTCTGCAAGTGCAACAAGGCTTGTGACACCCTATCACAGTGCACCCGTGGATACTTCTCACACGGCACACACTTAGCGGAATTCAGCCATACAGATCAAAATATCCCGAACGATGATAGGTACGTTTTTATGGCCCCTCCGTGGCTCCATGCAAAAAACCAGAACCCATGGAAAGTTTTCCGCACAGCCCGCATAGGGCTAAATATTATCCATGATTTGCGGACTTTTTAATATTATATTCATTTATTTCAATACCAACTGCTTGCTATATCTAAGTAATTACTATTATGGTTAGTATAACACAACACATCTAATCATAGTACTGATTATATAGCATTTTAAACTGTATAGTTGAATTAGCTTTTGCCTGCGGCTTCGCTCGCGTTAAATTCGTGGTAACATGGTTCCCCTTTCCTGATTTAAAACACAGAAGAGAACTCGTAACAGAATATTATTTTAATACGCTACTGTAGACGATATTATATGTCTTTCCATTTGGGGACAGAATGTAAAGATTCTGGGCATTGGACATGCATTGGACACACGCGAACATCCATACTAATATTATAAATGATCGAAGTTGCGGAATGCTCCATACAAACTTCCACCCCCCATTTTAGGGAAGTGGGGGGTTAGAAAGAGACAAAAAGTAGCCTATGTCACTCTCCATCCCTTCAACTATCTCCACTTAAAAAATCACGTCAATTCGTCGCCCCGTTTTGCCGTGAAAGACGGACAAACAAACACACATACACTTTCCCATTTATAATATTAGTATGGATTTCAATCCGGAGGCCTCGGGTTTACCTAAACCCTGACTCGAATGACCACTCACTTTTCGATTATGGTAAACAGGAGGAAACCGGACCTAATCTAAACTACTTAGTTTTCCCTCTTTCGTAAACACTATAAGTGTCCACGCCAAATCTTGGGATTAGGTTGCTAAAGAGGACCCCAAGCTTTATTGAGCTGTAGCAAAAAAGCCGGGTTTTCGGAAAATAATTAGGTACCAAAAACCGTCTGGTAAATCTTAATTTACGTTTATACTGTTCCGAAAAAATATTGGTTATGTCAATAAGGCCAATTCCGTCTTGGGGTATTTCTATACAACAGTTTTTACGGTCAAACATGTTTGCAGTTGGCGACTCGATACCACGCAGACGGCATCTCCTTCATTGAACTTACCTTCCGTATAGGATTTGCAGACACAACCTTAAGTTTAAATGAAAAATGTTTATTCGGTGCAGAGAGCATAAAGAATGATTCACGCTGTAACGTTCCGCGTCCCACACGACACTTCATTTTGTATAGAAAACATCACGTGACCTCCGAGGATTTGTGACGCTTTCTACGCAAAATGAAGTATCGGAAGTGTCGTGTAAGACGCGTAACGCTACTGCCTGAATCATCCTTAAATCTATATACATAAACGTAAAAGTCCTGACTGACTGACTGACTGACTGACTGACTCACTTAAATCAACGCCCAGCCCGAACCGTTGGACCTAGACAGCTGAATTTTTCACAATAGGTAGTTTTTTATAACGTTAGTATCCACTAAGAAGGGGTTTTTCAAAATTCATCCCCTAAGGGGGTAAAAAGGGGGTTGAAAGTTTGTATGGATGGGGTTTAAAATTTTGAGTTATAGATTTGAAACTTCGTACGTTTACTAATAATTAAAAAACAATAAAAGTAATTTCAGCGTTTTTTAAAATTCAACCTCTAACAGGGTAAAAAAGGGGTTGAAAGTTTGTATAGCTATAAGTATAAATAGATTAAGAGATGGTTCGGGGATTAACAAAAATTAGTTAAGTAGATAAAATTGGATATGAAACTCTGTATGAGGAACCGTATTATACGCGGACGAAGTCGCGGGCGGAAAGCTAGTAGGATATAAGTACAACATAAACAAAAACATTGGTTGGTGCAGCTGCTGTCAAAAAGACACGTCACGGTGCTGCCATCTAGTCAAAATCTCGATCACGAAAACCCTCATTTTCTCGATAGGGTTAGATTTTAAAAGTTATTAACCCCTAACTACGCTTCCAGCAAACGAGATCAAGCCCCAGCTGACCTGCGCCCCAGGCCAGGTCTACAAGGACTGCGAGCCCTGCGAGAAGACCTGCTTCAACCCCAACCCCATCTGCCCAGCCCAGTGCCAGCGGGGCTGCTTCTGCGATGAAGGGCTGGTGAAGAGCCCCAGTGGCCAGTGTGTGAAGAGGGAAGAGTGCCCGAGAGGTCGGTATTGGGGCTTCAAATACGGGTTAGAGTAGAGCTTCGTTAAAACTACTATGGCATTCATTTGTCGTTCCCTCAATGCTGTGCGTGTCATCATGTCTTCTATCCCTTGCAAACTAAGTATCGACCCTTAAATCATAACATAATTCTGCCCGTAGCCTTTATACCACGCAGTGACCCTTCCGCCTTTTGCATCTTCCTGGGCTATAATTTGTTTGAAAAATGCACCAGCGGCGTTGCGTTAAAAATATTCGTAGGTAAGCCGACACTAATTTAGTTTACCTTTTATTCATGAGCTGCAAGAAAAGCGCTCTGAAAATAAGACAAGCTGATGGGAACTGAATTCCATGGACGCCCCGCCACTGGTACCTACTTACTTTACACCATTCTATGTTAGTTTAATATGTAGTGATTGCACTGATAGAAAACTAGAAATAGATAATCTGTAGATAACTATTTATTACAAGGTGAGGTGAGGTGGTGTAAGAGGAACAACAGGACAAAATAGACTAAAAAAGATAAAAGATATTTATTCTTCAATTTAGGCACATTACAATGCACTTATGAACGTCAGAGAGAAAAAAAACTACCACCGGTTCTACACCTCTGCCCCGAGAAGTATTATGACCGGCAAGAAACTCGGTGGGACTTATTTTTACAAAACAGTAACACATTAGATCTTAAAGAGACACAATAATGCTTAGTTCTTCAAGAAGACATATTAAAACAGTTTGAGAGAAAGACAATGTACCTATTGTTTAATTAAAAAGAAAAAACTAATCGGACTGCTTCACAAAACGTTTGATATGATTTTACTACCTGAACTGTGTCCTCTAAATGTTAGATGATTTCGTTTGTATGTTCCTCATACCCCACCTAACCTTATTAGATCAAATACAGGGTGATTCATGAGACGTGAGCAGGCTTAATACTACGGATTCAGTTAAAAATAAGCTATTGTTTGATATCAGTATTAGTGTGATAAGCGCAAAAAATTTTTTTTAAATAAAAATAAAATGTTTGAAATTATTTACGACACGCATGGTCACTCTACAATTAGAATACTCCGTCGAGTACTGATATTCTCTTGTTTTTCTGTGATATGTGTCAAATTGATGTCTGGTTACTTTTGAAACATCGTATCTCACTTAATTTTTATTTTTTATTTTTCATGATCAAAGTGCTGTCATGATTGTCAAAGAGGTTTTATCTTTATTGATTTGTTTATGTGGGGTGACCATGATTACAGAGAATAAAATTTCTATGAAACAAAAAGGTTAAAAAAAATTGAAAGGCGTTATTGTTTCACTTAAACATGATGGCGGTCGATTCATTATCGTTAACTAAGTGTGTAGGGTTGTTCCTGCTCACGTCTCATGAATCATCCTGTATATGCACTACTTGCCTAATTCTAAATACCACACAGTACTTATAGGCTTATAAATATAAGTAGTAAGAATTTTTTATGATGTTTGAATAATAAAGAGCTTAGTCTCCCATATGGGCATTGTAAAAATGTCTGACTTACTCGTAACTCTACAGTCAGCTACAAATATACTGTCCTGCTAAGCTGAATCTATCTCAAAATCAAATTCTCTTTAAAATGGAACTCTGAGCTACAGAATTTAAAGTATAAATTTGCATTGATTTTTTTTTTGATAGCACCATTTGGGTTAAGCAGGGCATTTTATCTGACAAAAAACAAAATGTTGTACGAGTATATATAACTACGCCAGTGTAAAAAAAGATTGAGTGTGATAATGGCATAGGTTACAGATATATTTGCAGCTGACTGTTGAGTATTTATATCTGTACTATTTTAATGTGATATTAATTTATTGTTAATTGAAATATACTTACTTTACACAGTGTTCTATGTGTTTCACTTGCTCACCTGTACTTAGACTTTAACTACTACTCTAGATCTACTGATATGCTGATATAGTTTCAAATTTTTCACACATGAAAATTTTCTACATAGGGTAAATCGCCAGTACCAGGCCACCCTCCAGTAACTGGCCACCTTACCTTGGCTTTAATTACTGACCACCCTTGAATAACTAAGTTATACTAAAACGAATTCTATTTGTAAGTGCATAGAGTTCATTTTTAGTATGAGGGGGCCAGTTATTGAAAGGTGGCCAGTTACTATTACATTTTGGGAAACTTCTCACTGAATGCAGATTTTCTATATTTCTTGTTAAATTTTCTAGAATTCTCCAAAGGTATTTGGTAAAGGTAAAAGGTAAGGTGGAAAGTTTTCCCAACTTGCACATCTGTATATACCTAGGTCTATTTAATTTTGTACCTTCAATGAACAATTTATGCCAGTGATACCTACATATAATGTATAACACTTTTGCATCTTATTACAAATTATTAATTAGATTCAACTTAATATTATTCAACATTGACTGAAACTTAATTACAGTCGAAATCTTTTATAACAGTATCAATTATAACGAAATATCGGATGTTATGTCCAGTAAATAACTCCCTGGGCAAACTTTTATATAAAAATAACACCTGTTATTACAAAATATCAGATTAAACGCCAAAATGTAGTGTTCCCTTTGATATTGTTATAAAAGGTTTCGACTGTATTATAATAAATTGTTTATAATCCCCATACAGATTTCTACTGTCCCTATTTTTCGCTACATTAACAATAAATTATATCAACAATAAAGTTTTGGTTTTCTTACTTTAAGTGTAATTGAATCATGATTTCACTCTACCAACTGTTATTTTCTTATTGTTCCGTTCTAGACATGGGTCATTCATGAGTGAATGATTTAAATGAACTATATCTTTTGATTCAATTCACTCACTCTTCACCTCACTGAAGATTTAACTTGCTCAGTAACTCATCTATCTCAGTGTTTACAGTGTTACTTGTTCGCTCTTTCCCACTCATAATTCGAATGAGCCGGCCAAGTCAAACGAGTGAGACAATGCAAACATGCGAACAGATCCATTGAAGCGACTCAGCTAAATGAGTGATACATATCTCAGCGTGCGAAAGATATGAATCAATCTTTTCAATTTAGTTTATGATTTAGTGAAGCATTTTGCACATCTCCATTCCGTTCCACTAAGTAACAGAGACCAGACTCTTGTCCTACTGATTAACACTTTGACTACCGAGAACCCGCCTGGTAGGCACTCGTAATGTTTGCTCAGATGCCAGGCACGCGGCATGCGGCATTGCGTTGCACGTCGTAGCCCGCCTGGCGGGTTCTGTCGTTTTCTGGAGTATTGTTCAAAATTTCATGCCAAAGGGGAATGGAAAGGAGCATGCTAAAAATAAAGAAAAGTGAAAAGATCAGGGAGACAAGACGAAGGTTATAGATGCACTATGCCAGGCCCAGAAACAAAAATGGAGATGGGCTGGCCACGTTGCCAGACTCCAGGACGAAAGATGGACTTTACAAGCGACAGCCTGGAGAGGTCCTGATGGTAAAAGGAAACCAGGACGGCCACTGGCACGCTGGGCTGACGGGCTGACGATATAGTCAAGGTGGCGGGGGCCAACTGGGTATGGGTGGTCCAAGATCGAGAGAGGTGGAAAACTCTGGAGGAGGCCTATACTCGTAAGAGGGTTCTGGTGTGTTTGTTTACCCAATAAATTTACGTTAAATTTAGACTAAGTTTGAAATTTACATTAGATTATCTTTTTTGCACCCAGAAATAAAAGGCTTTTTTATTTTATTTTATTTGTTCAAAATTTTGCCTGGTTGCGAAAGTGTTAAGAAATAATCGGAGAATAAAAAACTAGTTCCGAAGATTGGTAATAGGTGTTATTTATTTATAATTGTCCAATAACAATCAACAGTACCTTCTCCAACTGCAATTTTGTTGCATTAGGAAGCAAAGCGGGGACCCTCGGCTCTTAACAAACCATTGCAAAACACCAGGACAAACATTTAAAAACCGGCCAAGAGCGTGTCGGGCCACGCTCAGTGTAGGGTTCCGTAGTTTTCCGTCCGTCACAGTAAGTGTCCCCACTTAAGAGTTAATAACACCGCCATGTAGGATATGATATGAGAGTTCCACGTACAGCGACATCTATCGGCAAATTAAGTAAACTATTGCGCGCGAGCTTAAAGTATGGAAGATGATTTTTATGGAATAATTCTTTATGGCGTGAACCGATTTTCACCGTTTTTACTTTATTTGAAAGCACGTCATTTCATTGTAATTTTGTAGAAATTACAGGTACAATAAACACCTGCTTATATGGTTAAATTACAAACTTAATTCAGAAATTATTATGTAATTTTTATTCAAAAACTATTCATTCTATCAAGTTCAAAATAATTTTCCTAGAAAGTTTTTATAAAGTTCTACTTTTGAGATTTTTTTCATATTTTTAAAACTTATGGTTCAAAAGTTAGAGGGGGGGGGACGCATATTTTTTTACTTCTGGAGCGATTATTTCCGAAAATATTTACATTATCGAAAAATGATTTTAGTAAACCCCTATTCATTTTTAAATACCTATCCAACAATATATCACACGTTAGGGTTGAAATGAAAAAAAAAATCACTCCCCACTTTACGTATAGGGGAGGTACCCTAATAAAAACAAATTTTCCACTTTTTATTTTACCACTTTGTCGGCGTGATTGATATACATATTAGTACCAAATTTCAGCTTTCTAGTGCTAATGGTCACTGAGATTATCCGCGGACGGACGGACGGACGGACGGGCAGACATGGCGAAACTATAAGGGTTCCTAGTTGACTACGGAACCCTAAAAAAAAGATAAGTGGTTTTATCAGCTTGGTGAGAAAAGTCCCGCATTAGACATGGCAGCAGATTTTCAGCTGGGTGAGAAAAGTCCCGCATTAGACATGGCAGCAGTTTCCTTTTGCGACATCGGCACCAACATAAGCCCCGGGACCGCCGGCTGCATCTCCAAATCTCTTAAATTATTAACTTTCACTTTGAGTTCACTGCGCAGTTTATTGATATCAATATTCAGCTGTTTCTGATCTTCTTCTAAAAGCTCTTTCGTTGTTTTTCCGTCGTATTTTATAAGCACTGATCCAACGGTAATCCAATGTTTGTTTCGTGAAGATTTCGACAATTCCCGCAACGCTTCTCTGTTTTGATTTCTACGTTTATCTAACAAAACTATCTCCCTTCGGTCATTCAATATTTCCTCTGCTAGTTTTTCCACACTTTCTAAGTATTTAAACAGTTTCTCTTGATCATTCATATTCAAAACCAAATATTTACAACAATGATTTCAATAAACCTATACCTAACCTAAAACAGGTAACTGTCAAACTGACAGGAAATAAACCTATTCTTTTTTTTTCATTATTGAGCTATCATGGATGCCGAGTACATCTGCCGGTATGGCTCTTTTACACGAGGCTAGTAAACGAGACAGACAAGTTGAAACCAGTCGTTAAAATTGAAAAAGTTTGACCGCCAAGCATCGGACGGAAAAATCTTACGCTTATATTTTGGACGTGATATCACGCGCTGAGGGCATGACTTTTCGTGCGCGTGATTTGACGTCTTTGGCGGTCAAAGGGAGGGCAGGGCAGTGCCCCCGCCAAGTTGAGCATTTAAATGTACTCGTACTGGCTCATTAATAGGACTCTTTCTATACAGACAATTCCAACGTTGGATTGGCTTCAGTGGGTTGGCTTTGTTAAATTGTTACTCTGTAATTATAGGTTGGCTGATCCGCAGTAACAATAGAAGTTTTAAGCTATACTCATCCCTTATAGATGATTATTAGCGTAAAAAAAAAACAGTATGATTCTGTGTATGTTAGTGGATTGTGTAACGACATTTGTGGCGTTTTGTAACTTTGCGGTTCATCTTCGGTCTGCATCTGGATGACGAGGTCAAAATTGCCGTAACAATTTAGGAAAATCGTAGCTAGACACATCCTTAACTTCGTAGCTTAATTACATTTCTCCACAGCCGAGATGACGTTCGGCAGCGACCCCTCCATCGAAGACTGCGCGCCTGACGAGGAGTTCTTGTCCTGCGGCTGGTGCGAGCCGAGCTGCTGGGCGCCGTCTCCCATCTGCCAGGGAGTATGCACTCGCGGCTGCTTGTGCAGGCCGCCACTGGTGCGGCATTACAGTGGGCATTGCGTGCAGCAAAGGGATTGCGAGCCACGTATGAACCTTTTCTACCTTACACAAAAAAATCTACAAACTCTCTCTTCTTCCAACACGTCAACAACACAATGGTTGTCTCAATGGTAGTACAGCACTTTTTAAAATATGGATACAATTAATGTGACAAAACTATGTAGCCACGACTCTATTACCAAGGCGTACAGTCTTGGATACATGTTTGTGACACAGGTTACTTCAAAAATAAATGCCAAAAATATGTAGGTATAATTATACTTTTGCACCTTACTCCATTGTAATAAGGTTCAAAATTGTATATATATATATATTTAACTTTGACTGTACGTATGTACATTTATACAATAAATACTCAAGCAAGTCTATTTGCCGGTCTTATAGTTAAATTACTAATCTGATGATATGATATGGATATGAACTATATGAAGGGTACACGGAAAGAACATGTCTAGTCACTTTGACAACATTTTGAGTTACAGCGCTTTTAAAGTTTGGAACGATTCAAATAATCATACTATTTTCGAAACTAGATGGTTTTTACGAGTTAAAAAGTGGACTTACATTAAAATTTACAGCTGAAACAGAAGTTGTTAATAATATATGTAGTTCATTTCAAGCTCTACATTTTGATATAAAAATTTATATTTACAAAAAAAAGTGACTAGACATGTTCTTTCCGTGTACCCTTCATATATATGACAAATAAAAATAACAATAGTGAAGAAGCGGCGCAACGCAATAATAAACCATGAAGTTTTGTAGCTATAATATTCTTGTACCTAAACCCTGAACCGATTCAGAGAACTTCTTTATCTGGACATACTTATTTACGTACATACTCGCATTGACATACATTCTACCAATTCGTCATTTCGGGTTATCATGTGGGCGCTATCAGTTAGCATAACTTGGTCAACCATTCGTCATGCCCTTATACGACAAAACCTTTAAAACTGCAAGGAATAAAGTAAAATGTATACGCAGGTTTATTATAGACTTTGCACCGTTAAGTATTGGTTGCATTTTCTGTGGTAGACTTGCAGTATTTAATTTTTGACCTTGTATGCACTTGATGCGTGGGTAACTGCAGTCAGAAATCTCACACTGGTGTTAATCCTCTATTTGTTTACCGATTTTTTCGTAAGAGTACTCGTACTCAAAAATAACGGAACCTCATTTCCATACACAGCATCGTATATGAATATAAATATACATCGCTTGATACTCTTGACAGCAATAGCATTTACCCCTTAATTCAAAACTTAGTTGCATTGTCAAGACGAAAACCGGTATTCCGCCTTTTGAAATGGTATGATGAGATTCAAAGCCACATTAGTAATGTTTGAAACAATACTCTTAAGCAATAAAGCCTAAAAGCCACAACGAATGAATTCCATTTTAGAGAACTGTGGCTATACACTTGTTCAACATAAGTAGCTACTTATATAAACTTAGACATGACATAGCGTCATGGATCTAAGTAAAAAAAAACCGGCCAAGAGCGTGTCGGGCCACGCTCAGTGTAGGGTTCCGTAGTTTTTCGTCCGTCACAGTAAGTGTCCCCACTTAAGAGTTAAAATAACACCGCCATGTAGGATATGAATATGATATGAGCGTTCTACGTACAGTATATAATAATTTTGTATTTTTTTTTCAAAAACTATTCAACCTATCAAGTTCAAAATAATTTTCCTAGAAAGTCTTTATAAAGGTTTACTTTTCAGATTTTTTTCATATTTTTAAAACTTATGGTTCAAAAGTTAGAGGGGGGGGGGACACATTTTTTTTTACTTCTGGAGCGATTATTTCCGAAAATATTTACATTATCAAAAAATGATTTTAGTAAACCCCTATTCATTTCTAAATACCTATCCAACAATATATCACACGTTAGGGTTGAAATGAAAAAAAAAATCACTCCCCACTTTACGTATAGGGGAGGTACCCTAATAAAACATTTTTTTCCACTTTTTATTTTACCACTTTGTCGGCGTGATTGATATACATATTAGTACCAAATTTCAGCTTTCTAGTGCTAATGGTCACTGAGATTATCCGCGGACGGACGGACGGACGGACGGACGGGCAGACATGGCGAAACTATAAGGGTTCCTAGTTGACTACGGAACCCTAAAAACGTAACGAAAGTCAGCCTTACTATGTGTTCTTCAAACTCATTTCAAACTCTACGGATTTTAAATGTATTAACATTATATAAACAAGTAAGCCGGCGCACGGCAACTAAGAGTCAAGCAAGTGTCCTCATACTGACCCAAATTAGAAGATACGTATAAACTCTATTCGTCCAATTCATTTAAGTATGTTGTTAATTTCAGAGACATGCTCTAACCCCAATGAGGAATATGTCTGCCGCTACGGATGCGAGATCTTCTGCGGAGGCCCGAACACGTGCCCGGATCGTCCGCGGCGTTGTCAGCTCGGCTGCCACTGCAAGATTGGTTTCCTAAGAGACTCCTCTTCTGGTAAGAATACTAAGCTATAGGGTGTTAGCCCAGATACCTGAACAAGTGAACACGTGCCCGGGCTGTCCGGAGTATTGCCAGTTCGGCTGCCACAGCAAGATTGGTTCCCTGGGGGACTCCTCTTCTGGTATGACTACTTGCTCTAGGTACTACGCCAGAAGTCCGAGGTGTCCGAACAGTCCGTACCGTTCTAGGCGTTGCCAGCTCGGCTGCCACTGCAAGATTGGATTCCTAAGAGATTCCTCTTCTGGTAAGAGTGCTTGCTACAAGTGTTAGGCCAGAGGCCTGAACACGTTCCCAGACCGTCCGCGCCGTTACCAGCTTGGTTGCCACAGCAAGATTGGCTTCCTAAGACTCCTCTTCTGGTAAGAGTGCTTGCTACAAGTGTTATGCCAGCGGCCTTAACACGTTCCCAGACCGTCTGTACCGTTACCAGCTTGGTTATCACGGCAAGATTGACATCCTAAGAGACTCCTCTTCTGGTAAGAGTGCTTGCTACAAGTGTTAGGCCACAGGCCTGAACACGTTCCCAGACCGTCCGCGGCGTTACCAGCTTGGTTGTCACGGCAAGATTGGCTTCCTAAGAGACTCCTCTTCTGGTAAGACTACTAGCTACAGGTGTTAAGCCTAGAGACCTGAACAAGTGAACACGTGCCCGGGCCGTCCACGGCGTTGCCAGCTCGGCTGCCACGGCAAGATTGGTTCCCTGGGGGACGCCTCTTCTGGTAAGACTACTTGCTCTAGGTACTAAGCCAAAAATCCGAAGTGTCCGAACAGTCCGTACCGTCCTCGGCGTTGCCACCTCGGCTGCCACTGCAAGATTGGTTTCCTGAGGGACTCCTCTTCTGGATTCTCTCTCTTCCTAGCCGATTTCGGCCACAGCGACTGCATAAATGTTCTTTAGTTGCGGGAACTAAGCTGGTCCGCCCGCTCGTGCGCCCTCGTGTGACTGCAGTAGCCAATCTTAGTTGTATAAGACTGTTGGTATAAGTTTACTGCGAGTTAGAGGTCACAAAAATTGACTTGAAACGACGGCAATGCAAGGTGCGTGGGTAATCCATTCTGCTGGCAGTAGGCGAGCCTCTGGACGAAGGCTAAAATTCTACTAGCTAACGAGCTATTAAGTATAACCCAAACCCCCGTAGAGTACATAACCTACATAGAATTATGATATGATATTATATATTCTTAGGTAGGTATTTATAAAAAAATGATAGGCAGAGATGTACCTATCTGCTCGAATATCTAAGGAGAAATGAATAAGTGAACCCCCTTATGTATATCGAGTCTCATAGAGAAACGATATATTTGTCTCTTTAAGCAGACAAATCTTAGGAGACATCCAGTTTTACCTATACCTAAGATTGTTGGTTTCTTTAATCATCCACAAGAGTTAATGTATTTCCA